>ONZH01014417.1:0-24105 GCA_900303285.1 Rhinella marina
AATCGATTGCTGGAATACCAGAGGGACTCGTGCAGAACATGATGGAGAATTTCCCACCCACCATCGCTGGCGGCAGAGAGGAGAGGGTCTCCCAGAGTCCCACAACATCCATCAGGCCCACAGCCACCAGGGGAACACTCTCCAAGGTGTGGGACACGTTCATGGCACCCCCTCGTGCAACTTCCATCACTGCGGGGCCCGCTATCAGCAGGAGGGACAAGTATCGGCGGATGTTGCGGGAGTACCTGGCAGACCGTAACCCTGTCCTCCCCGATCCCTCGGCGTCCTACACTTACTGGGTCTCCAAGTTGGACACGTGGCTGGAACTGTCCCTGTACGCCTTGGAGGTGCTTGCCTGCCCTGCCGCCAGCGTGCTATCAGAAAGGGTGTTCAGCGCAGCCGGGGGCATTATAACCGATAAGCGCAGCCGCCTGTCAACCGACAGTGCCGACAGACTGACGCTAATCAAAATGAACAGCAAGTGGATTGACCCGGACTTGCTTCTCCAACCGTGGAAAGCAGCCAAAAGTGAAGTGCCATCTGTATGAAGTGCCATTTCCTCCTCCACCTCCTCCTCCTCCTCCTCCTTAACCGCCGTAGAATTGCTCCGTAAATAAGAAAAATTATATATATATTTATGGCTCACCTCTTTGGGCCTCCACATAATTTTTAAGAGGTCTCACCTCTTGGGCCTCACATAATTTTTAAGAGGTCTCACCTCTTGGGCCTCCACAAATTTTTAAGAGGTCTCACCTCTTGGGCCTCCACATAATTTTTAAGAGGTCTCACCTCTTGGGCCTCACAAATGTTTAAGAGGTCTCACCTCTTGGGCCTCCACATAATTTTTAAGGTCTCACTCTTGGGTCCACATAATTTTTAAGAGGTCTCACCTCTTGGGCCTCACAAAATGTTTAAGAGGTCTCACCTCTGGGCCTCCACATAATTTTAAGAGGTCTCACCTCTTGGGCCTCCACATAATTTTTAAGAGGTCTCACCTCTTGGGCCTCCACAAAATGTTTAAGAGGTCTCACCTCTTGGGCCTCCACATAATTTTTAAGAGTCTCACCTCTTGGGCCTCCACATAATTTTTAAGAGGTCTCACCTCTTGGGCCTCCACAAAATGTTTTAAGAGGTCTCACCTCTTGGGCTCTCCACAAAATTTTTAAGAGGTCTCACCTCTTGGGCCTCCACATAATTTTTAAGAGGTCTCACTCTTGGGCTCCACAAAATCTTTAAGAGGTCTCACCTCTTGGGCCTCCACAAATTTTTAAGAGGTCTCACCTCTTGGGCTCCACAAAATTTTTAAGAGGTCTCACCTCTTGGGCCTCCACAAAATCTTTAAGAGGTCTCACCTCTTGGGCCTCCACATAATTTTTAAGAGGTCTCACCTCTTGGGCCTCCACATAATTTTTAAGAGGTCTCACCTCTTGGGCCTCCACATAATTTTTAAGAGGTCTCACCTCTTGGGCCTCCACATAAATTTTTTAAGAGGTCTCACCTCTTGGGCCTGCCACAAAGTTTAAGAGGTCTCACCTCTTGGCCTCCACATAATTTTTAAGAGGTCTCACCTCTTGGGCCTGCACAAAATGTTTAAAGAGGTCTCACCTCTTGGGCCTCCACAAATCTTTTAAGAGGTCTCACCTCTTGGGCCTGCCACAAAATCTTTAAGAGGTCTTCACCTCTTGGGCCTCCACAAATCTTTAAGAGGTCTCACTCTTGGGCCTGCCACAAAATCTTAAGAGGTCTCACCTCTTGGGCCTCCACAAAATCTTTAAGAGGTCTCACCTCTTGGGCCTCACAAAATCTTTAAGAGGTCTCACCTCTTGGCCTCACAAATCTTTAAGAGGTCTCCCCTTGGCCCTCCACAAAATTTAAGAGGTCTCACCTCTTGGGCCTCCACAAAATTTAAGAGGTCTCACCTCTTTGGGCCTCGCACAAAATCTTTAAGAGGTGTCACCTCTTGGGCCTCCACAAAATGTTTAAGAGGTCTACCCTTGGGCCTCCACATAATTTTAAAGAGGTCTCACCTCTTGGCCTCCACAAAATCTTTAAGAGGTCTCACCTCTTGGGCCTCCAAAAATGTTTAAGAGTGTCTAACCTCTTGGGCCTCCACATAATTTTAAAGAGTCTCACCTCTTGGGCCTCCACAAAATCTTAAGAGGTCTCACCTCTTGGGCCTGCCCCAAAATCTTTAAGAGGTCTCACCTCTTTGGGCCTCCACAAAATCTTTAAGAGGTCTCACCTCTTGGGCCTGCACAAAATCTTTAAGAGGTCTCACCTCTTGGGCCTGCACAAAATCTTTAAGAGGTCTCACCTCTTGGGCCTCCACAAAATCTTTAAGAGGTCTCACCTCTTGGGCCTCCACAAAATCTTTAAGGAGGTCTCACCTCTTGGGCCTCCACAAAATCTTTAAGAGTCTCACCTCTTGGGCCTCACAAAATCTTTAAGAGGTCGTCACCTCTTGGGCCTCCAAAATTTTAAGAGGTCTCACCTCTTGGGCCTCCACAAAATCTTTAAGAGGTCTCACCTCTTGGGCCTCCACAAAAATCTTTAAGAGGTCTCACCTCTTGGGCCTCCACAAAAAAGAGGTCTCACCTTTGGGCCTCCAACATAATTTTTAAGAGGTCTCACCTCTTGGGCCTCCACAAATCTTTAAGAGGTCTCACCTCTTTGGGCCTCCACAAAATTTTAAGAGGTCTCACCTCTTGGGCCTCCACAAAATCTTTAAGAGGTCTCACCTCTTGGGCCTCCACAAAATGTTTAAGAGGTCTCACCTCTTGGGCCTCCACATAATTTTTAAGAGGTCTCACCTCTTGGGCCTCCACATAATTTTTAAGAGGTCTCACCTCTTTAGCCTCCACACAATTTTTAAGACGTCTCACCTCTTGGGCCTCCACAAAATTTTCCATGAGCCTCTGGCCAGCCCACGGCCTCTTCCTGCCTTTTGCGGTTCCTACGCATCCCTCAACATCCCCACTGCTTTACCTGCTAGACATGACACTGGGCCAGGTCGGGTCACTGACATCTCAAGCGCCAACAATTTGGGCATTTTAAGGCTTCTGCATGTGTTTGAGTTGTTTTTACATTTTAAAGAAGACATGTCTGACCACATCTCACACACACACACACACAATGACAATTAGGGGTGGGTCTATTTGCTTTCCCCCTTGCCTATGCCATCTGTGGTTTGTCATAGGCAACGTGATTTTAAGGGGTGCAGAATTTTATCTTCTTTTTTGTCTAGTTTGGCTTGGGGTCCATGGCAATGTAGAGGAAAGAAGGTTTCCTTGTATGGTCTCACTTTACAGAGAGGTTAGATTGTGTTTGGAGTGTATTGTTGAGAGGCTGTGATAGTGGCGTAATAGTGCGACTTGGGCACGTTATATGCACCCAGACATGCTTCCCCTGCTGTCCCAGTTGCATTCCAGCAGTGTTGGCATCCTTTTCTGAGGTTCCAGGGTGGACTTGGTGACCTCCAAGTGGTCGAATTGAGATTTCCAAGTGGCGATCATTTTTTTCCCATAGACTTTAATGGGATTCGATATCCGGTCGAATAGTCGAATTTCGCAGTCTATTCGAATCGAATTTCGAACTTTCGAATATTTCACTACTCGCTCATCTCTACTTAACGCTTTTTGATCACTTTATTCCATTTTTTGTGGTGAATGGGCAAAAAACTGCAATTCTAGCATTGGTTTACAGTGTTTACCATATTGGATAAATTTCATGATAGTTGTGTAGTGTGTTTCATGGCAGACTTAGTGATACTAAATATGTGGAGGAGATTTTATCTTTTTGAAAAGTTTTTTTTTTTAATGGAAAACAAATTGTTTTAAACAATATATCTTTTGGTACTTGGATTTTTTTATTTACTAAAATATCCTAAATATTTTTAACTATTTACAAGTCCCACAAGACTTTAATAGGTGATCTTTAATTGATATATTGCATTGGTTATACTGACATCTAATAGTACCCTTCTCCAGAGATGCACATTCTGCTCGGAGCACACTCACAATCTCATTCGTGGGGTGCCAATGAGAGACTGAGGGAGTCCACTCTCTCTTTAACCACTCAGATGATGTGGTCGCAATTGACCTCAGCATATAAAAGGGTTAAATGGTCAGAACCCTTAGAGCAGGAACCCAGCTGTCATGTCAGAGCCATACCCCTGCTCTCAGCCGCACAGGAGATCCATGCAACAAGTTACTTGTTGAGAAAGGGATGTCCCTTGGCAGAATATTGGCACAAAGAATGACAACCAATAGATGATGGAAAGTTAGACAAAGCTATTTCAAGATCCACATTTATCATCCTAAGGGACCTTACACACGACTGGAAGCCCTCTGAGACATATGGTCAGTGGGTGGGCCATATGTCCCTTAGCGGCATTTATGGTGCGCATGGGAGTACACAGAAACATTACAATGATTACAAAAGATTACAATGATTCCATATACGTCAGGCCACCCATGGGACTATTGTCCCGCACTCATAAGATCATATGAGTGCAGGACAATAGTCCCACGGGTGGCCAGATGTGCACAGCATCATTGTAATCTATGAACTGTGCGCTCCTGTGCGCACGATCAATGTTGCTCCGGGACATATGGCCCGCCCACAGATCGTATGTCTCGGAGGGCATATGGTTGTGTGCAAGGGCTCTTAATAAGCCAATGTTAGACAAGATCAATAAACCTGCCCCGTTATGTCTCTTTTAAGACTCAGGATAGCCCAAATAGTTATCGGGTAAATAAAACTTCCTGACAGATTTTCCAACTTTTTTTTGTTTCATATTCCCTACGTACTAGGAACCATAACTTGTTTTTCTCTTTACATAGATTTATAAGGTCTTGCTTTTTGCAGGACAAGTTGTACTTTTGAATGGCACAATTTAATATTGCATATTGCATAAGCGTTTGACACTGTACCACATAAAAGGTTAGTATACAAAATGAGAATGCTTGGCCTGGGAGAAAATGTCTGTATGTGGGTAAGTAACTGGCTTAGTGATAGAAAACAGAGGGTGGTTATTAACGGTACATACTCAGATTGGGTCACTGTCACTAGTGGGGTACCACAGGGGTCTGTATTGGGTCCTATTCTTTTCAATATATTTATTAATGATCTTGTAGAAAGCTTGCACAGTAAAATATCAATTTTTGCAGATGACACTAAACTGTGTAAAGTAATTAACACAGAAGAGGACAGTGCACTGCTACAGCAGGATCTGGATAGACTGGAGGCTTGGGCAGAAAAGTGGCAGATGAGGTTTAACACTGACAAATGTAAGGTTATGCATATGGGAAGGAATAATGCAAGTCACCAGTACATACTAAATGGTAAAGCATTGGGTAACTCTGACATGGAAAAGGACCTAGGAATTTTAGTGAACAGCAAACTAAGCTGCAGAAACCAGTGTCAGACAGCTGCTGCCAAGGCCAATAAGATAATGGTTGCATCAAAAGAGGCATAGATGCCCGTGATGAGAACATAGTCCTGCCACTTTACAAATTACTAGTCAGACCACATATGGAGTACTGTGTACAGTTCTGGGCTCCTGTGAACAAGGCAGACATAGCAGAGCTGGAGAGGGTTCAGAGGAGGGCAACTAAAGTCATAGCTGGAATGGGTGGACTACAATACCCAGAAAGATTATCAAAATTAGGCTTATTCACTTTAGAAAAAGACGACTGAGGGGAGATCTAATAACTATGTATAAATATATCAGAGGTCAGTACAGAGATCTCTCCCATCATCTATTTATCCGAGGACAGTGACCATGACGAGGGGACATCCTCTGCGTCTGGAGGAAAGAAGGTTTGTACATAAACATAGAAGAGGATTCTTTACGGTAAGAGCAGTGAGACTATGGAACTCTCTGCCTGAGGAGGTGGTGATGGTAAGTTCACTAAGAGAGTTCAAGAAGGGCCTGGATGTATTTCTGGAGGGTAATAATATTACAGGTTATAGTTACTAGAGAGGGGTCGTTGATCCAGGGAGTTATTCTGATTGCCTGACTGGAGTCGGGAAGGAATTTTTCCCCCTAAAGTGAGGAAAATTGGCTTCTACCTCACAGGGTTTTTTGCCTTCCCCTGGATCAACTTGTAGGAAAACAGGCTGAACTGGATGGACAGATGTCTTTTTTCGGCCTTACAAACTATGTTACTATGTTACTATGTTACTATACAACATAATAGGAAACTGGAAACAATTCCAAATGTGGTGGAGGTGGCAAAAACACAATTCTAAAAATTTTATGGGTTTTGTTTTTATGGCATGCACTATACAGTAAAACTGAAATATCAACTTTATTCAGTGGGTCAATAAAATTACAGCAATACAACATTTTTTTTTTTTTTAAATGCCTCCGTATGCACTCTACTGTATATGCACTCTCTGAATCTTGTCCCACAAAACTCTGAGCCTGGTCAGTTTCTCTTGCTATAAAACATGCTGCCTGCAGATCAGGCATCATTTCATGTCACAGGTTCCCTTTAACTTTAAAAAATGTATTGTTTGTTTAGAGAAATCATATTGAGCAGGAGCTTGGAAGTAATTTTATTCTTGATTTTGTAACTTTTTTTAAGCTTTACATAATGTAATATAATATTTCATAATAACTGTGCACTGGTTGCCATGTGCCATTGGTTCTCACGTGGCACTTATTTGTTATCACATTTGAAATAATTTCAAGGTTTAGCGATGGCCTTAATTAAAATACCACCCATCGTGATGCAAGAATTGCTGCTGACATTTGAAATGCAATTTTGACACATAAAATAAACAAAATTGTGCCCATGTTTGCCAAAAGTATAAACTAATCAGCATATTGTAGAAATCATATATCCAGTGATCTTTAATAGAGCACAGATTGGAAAAGCAATCACTGTCATTGCACAAAGCAGGCTAGTTATGCAATGGAAGAGTTATAAATACTGTAAATAGACAATGACAATTGTGTCATTTGATAGGGACAAAACAAATGACATATATTTTTATAATTATATACCTCATTGATATGTCAAAAAGTAACTTTACAAAGCAAAAATAATTACAGTTTGTAAATGTATGAAAAATGCAGTTCCATCAGAACTAACCAGAAAAAAAAAGAATCCTAATTAAATTTTGCTGATCTCACATAAGGTGATAACCCTATATTAGAAATGGTCTATTATTTCGTAAGGACAAGTTCACAGCTGGTTGCAACACAATAAAGTGAATTTACCAGATTTGTGTGATTTTTACTTTGATATCTAAAGGGAAAAAAGTACAATAAGCCTCGTCTAGAGAGACAAAACTCAGTGTATAGAAGAAGTAGCAGTGCTCAAATAGAGCACCTCCTCCTCTTCAAACAGCTGATCTGCGGGTGTGCTGGACATTGGACCTCTGCCGATCAGATATTGATGACCTATCCTGAGAGTAGGTCATTAATATATATTGCCTGCACAACCCCTTTAACTGAAGATGCTACAGAATTATTTTACAAGTATTGCAGGGATTTACTATAACTGACCATGTTTTTATTTTAATTTTAGAACCATATAAGCTTATCAGCTTTTAGCTTTGTACAGGATTAATGTATGAAATTGTAGGAAACATACAGTAGTTCAGACACCTAAAAACTGAAAGAAGCAAAGAGCTGTTGAAACCTACGGTCTGACTGTACATTGTGTGTCCCTTTCACCCCGCCCTAATCTTGGACTTCATATACTAGTTAACGTCAATCCTTGGTAGAATAAAGGTCCTTTCATTTGAAACTTGTGAGCCAGCATAGGCATAGATTGTGAAAGTGCAATGTGTTGTCATGGGATACATATTGTAGAAGAGGATTATCGCTGTTTTTTATAGCATTATGTGCATTATGCATTTGCTGTAACACCAATGTGTGCTAGATTTTTGCACCATTACATCACAATATATACATCTGCTGTGCTCCTGGAAGGAAGAAAATTGTCTCTTAAGTGCTCCCTACTGGAGGTAGCTAAGTCAATTTCGGAACCACTAAGGATCTTAGCCAAGCAAAAGACTCTTCCAAAAGTAAAGTCATCTGTAGTCATTTGATTTGAGGTTCATGTTCCTTCTTTCTAGAGAGGAACTTATTTGGACAACTTTTCCCAGAAAACATTGATTGTAAAACTCCCTACACCATCTGGTAATCACTGCAAGAAAGGGAATCAGTAACCATATGTTTTATTTCACTACAGTGGCATGTCTGTTTGCATGATTCCTGAAATGTACTGTAACCTTGATAAGTAAATTGCATGTATTGTAATGTAACTTTATTGTCTGTATTATCTGTGTTATAACACTACTATGCATTATACCTGTACAATATTAAGGCTTTATGAATTCTTCTTGTACTTCAGGAAATGACATATGGCACAGATAAGAGACAAAACTGTGTTTGTAAGCATTTAATGCATTAGAGTTGATCTTTAAAGTGTGTCTGTCATTGGAAAAATCGATTTTAAATTTGAATTGCCACCAAATCATGGGCTCTGCTTATTCCAGCAGTATGTCCACCTGCCATGCCTCATGGATTATCAGATTGGTTTTAGCTATATAACTAGCAATTGTATCATTCTGATTCTCTGAAATTAGAGGAAAATACAGGGATTTCTTCACTGTACCATCTGGCCAGTTGCTAGACTAGGTGACACAGTCATACAACGGTGGGTGTAGAACAGATTTGACCTTGGTCCAACCCTAAAGAGTCCAATGGTTTTCACCATTTAACATCTATACAGGGATCTGGACTTTTCCTCAGGAGAACTACCTGGACGCTACCTCCTGGAATAGTCTTTGTATGATTGATAGCTGAATACAGATAGGCAAATATATTCACAGATTCAAAGATTCATTCCAAATCTCCAATTTTTAGTCACCAAATCAAACCCGTATTTTTTCCAGTTCGATTCGGATGAATCTTGTAAAATGGCGCCAAGCGCATAAGCAATCAATAATGTTTTGTCACCTCCAAGAAGAAGGTAATTGCAGTCAGTTGTAGCCAAGCAAAAACTTCAGTTTGTGGGGGCAATGATAAAAGTAGATACAAAGAAAGCATGTAGGGCAGCACCCCACAGAGTAGGTAGATGAGGGTGCACGTCTCCCAGAAGAGTGGTGAATCCCTTCAAAAAGCAGTCAGCATGTAAAAACATAGTTGGAGGAGACAGCACGTCCTTGGTGAAACATTATTCCGGATGCTACGTTTCGGCCCAGAAGGCTTTTATCAAGCCATGGTTTGATAAAGGCCTTCTGGGCCGAAACGTAGCATCCGGAATAAAGTTTCACCAAGGACGTGCTGTCTCCTCCAACTTTGTTTTTACATGATAAAAGTAGATACAGTTACACCTGACACTATATCAGACCAAGGGGACAGGTGAGGGAGAATGAATAAAATTGTAAAACATTAACAAAACGAGATAGAAGCTTGTGTTTTAGAGGACTAGAGCGTGTTATATACCAAAACTTTGGTTCAGTATGAATAGATTCAGACCCAAACTGAACTTTTTGAAAAATTTGATGAATCTGAAACAAACCAAGGTTGTCAGGCAAAATCATAGACATGGAGAGACCAAGGTCAGGGCAGACAGAGTACATGCTATACAGTAAATCTTCCCAGGTCAGAGAAGGCTGAAAGGAGGAGGACAAGCACAAGTCAGTTCAGGCAAGAGAGTGTCAGAATCCTTTAACACCCTTTAATGCTGGTATTATGTGCCCACATTTGCATAGAGTTGGCTGCCGCACTGATCCAGCTCCATACTTGACTGGTGATGGCTGTACCATACAGCCGGCACCTAGCTGCAATTATGGGGAATGGTGATCCTGCTGAACCTCATCATTTAACCCTTCAGATACTGCATTCAACTCTGATCACGGCATCTGTGGAGTCAAAAAGAGGGATGCGGCTACCTTCCGATGAAATTGCGGGGCTCCAATTGATTACCATGGCAGCCTGGGCACTGATAAAGTCTTCCAGGCTTTACATGGTAAGTGCCCTGCTGAACTATGCACGAGACATAGCTCAGCAGGGACAGTGTCAAAATACTGTGTGTTGAGCGTCATAACAGAAAAATTATTAAAAACACGTGATTCGCCCTTTTTTATCTTGTCCTCCTAAAAAATTGAATAACAGTGATCAAAAAGGTATACAAACCACAAAAATGGTACCAATAAAAAGTACAGTTCGCTATTAGTGTTGAGCGAGCACCTCTGTGCTCGTATGCTCGGGTGCTCTGGCCAAGCACTAGGGGGTGCTCGAGTGCTCGGCCGAGCACCCGAGCATAATGTTAGTCAATGGGACTAAACCAGGCACCCCCCCCCCCGCTCGGAAGAGGGGAGGGTGTCTGGTTAATAGAAAAAGGTCAGAATCGCGACTTCTCCTCTTTCACTCGTAAAAGTATGCTAATTAACATAATTTGTTTGCATTAGCGCACAATGCGTACGCATTAGCATACAAATGCGTATGCATTAGTGTACAAATGCATACTCATTAGCATACAAATTCGTACGCATTAGCATACAAATTTCTATGCATTAGCATACAAATTCGTACGCATTAGCGTACAAATCAACATTACAGTGCAGGGAAGAGACTCGAGCATTGCGGTCGAGTACACTCTGTGTTCGGCCGAACACCGAGCGGAACCAAACGTAGGCATGCTCGGCCGAACAGCGAGTTTGGACGAGCATGCTCGCTCAACACTATTCGTTATGCAAAAAGCAAGTGCTCAATACAGCTCTGTAGACCGAAATATAAAAAAGTTATGGCTATCAGAAAATGGCAATGCAAAGAAAATTTAGATTTTTTTTTCAAAAGTAATTAAACAAAATAAACACTATACAAATTTGGTACAACTGCAATTGTGGTAAATTAAATGGTCATTAAAAAATGCATCCTGTCCCACAAAAATTATGGCTATTGGAAGGCAGGTAGGAAAAATAAAAGTGTAAACATTAAAATAGGCCTGATCTTTAAGGAGTTAAATAGGAGAGTCAATACATGGGCATATAAAAAATATTGCACATGTTTTCAGGAAACTAGCAAGTTAGACCTAAACCTAATTGGTAAGGCACCTAATTGCTAAACCTATTGCTCAGGCACATTCCCACAGTGCAACATGCCTTAAATACCCCAGGGTTGCCAGCCACTGGCTGGTGAAGATTAGGGTGCATAAGCTGGCTCTTCAAGAGCTGGAGCATACATTCCATATGGTCACAACAAGAGAAGTCAAGCTAGCAGGCAGGTGGCAGCCTGCAAGAAGGAACAGACTAATCCTGGGGCCTGGACCTGCCTGGAAGGGGAGAGCAAAAAACAAATTTGTGTGGCTGGGAAGCCAAGTCCCAGGAGCGGTAAGTAAAGCAGGAGTGGCCGCTAAATCACCGTAATGAGGTTTAGAATATTTATTCGCCATAGCTACTCAATTTAAAGGTGTTTTCCGGGCTTTTAATATTGATAATCTACAGTAATTTCAGAATAGGTCATCAATATCTGATCGGTAGGGATCCTAGACCCGGCACCCCCGCCGATCAGCTGTATGAAGAGATGACGCCAGCAGTGTGCACATCCCTGCTGCTTCATCATAGACAGCAGCGGTGAATAGGAATAGAGGCGAGAGACGGCACATGCGTGCTGTCTCCTCATACAGCCAGGTGTCGGACCCCTGCCTATCTGATATTGATGTCCTATTCTGAGGTTAGGTCATCAATATTAAAAGCCCGGACAACCCTTTTAAGTTATGTTAACTCTTTAAGGACATATTTAATGCAGTTGTTTTATCACAAATACTGTACATATTTGTTACTGCTGATGAACTTTTTATATACAGCAATTATATATTATTATTTAAGCACAATAAAGCGATAATCTAGTGCTTTAAAAAAATGACCCTCCAGAATTTTAATCATGCTAATTGTTTATACATACCACATAAACCAACCATGGCAGCTTTTACCCTATTTGCAGACCAGACACATGGGAAATGTTACAATCCAAGCATTTTGCCTCTAACACCAATGAGATAGTAGATAAGAAGCAATAGAAATCCTTCTACCGCATCTATCATTATGCGATCTGAATACTAACCGCTTCATTAAAACTCTTGATGGCTATACGCAGATCTGGGAGGTAACTGATATCTATGTAAACTACTGCTTACACTCATTCTGTCACATTTCAAGTCATTGTGAATGATTAATGGTCTAGTACTATGTACATTAAACCATGGACAGCCTAGACAAAGCAGTAGCAGAGCACGCAGTATTCCTGTGTATTGCCCCTGAGGTCTAATACCTGAAAGTAATGAAGCAGAATAATTCATAATCTTTTTCAGATGTTATTGCAAATCCACTCAAAGTATCTGAAATCTAATAAATAGATGCCTATTCCCCAAGGAATTGAACACTTACAGTATATGATGTCTATATTGTAGAAAATGTAGAAAACAAATTCCAGCAATGTTTCTATTTTAGTAACTTACCCTGAACAATTTGAAACCTTATAAGCTACATAGTCCAGACTAGGCTGTGATGTTGTGTGATTGATCAATACTTACCATGCATTTGTGACCTGTTTATAGCATTGTATTGATTACCTTGTAGCTATCATTTTCCTGTATTCTTATCTCTTATGCCATACGGACGGGGGTGATAACCCTGACAGCATAAAAAGTTTTTGTAGATTCTGTGAGTGATTAGATGGTTATGTAAACTAATCTACATCTACGTTGTTTGATATTCCCATAGGTGAAGCTGCTGTATTCACTCTCATTTAGTAACATAGTAACATAGTTTATAAGGCCAAAAAAAGACATCTGTCCATCCAGTTTGGCCTGTTTTCCTACAAGTTGATCCAGAGGAAGGCAAAAAAACCCTGTGAGGTAGAAGCCAGTTTTCCCCACTTTAGGGAAAAAAATTCCTTCCCGACTCCAATCAGGCAATCAGAATTATTCCCTGGATCAACGACCCCTCTCTAGAAACTATAACCTGTAATATTATTACCCTCCAAAAATTCATCCAGGCCCCTCTTGAACTCTTTTAGTGAGCTTACCATCACCACCTCCTTAGGTAGAGAGTTCCATAGTCTCACTGCTCTTACCGTAAAGAATCCTCTTCTATGTTTGTGTACAAACCTTCTTTCCTCCAGACGCAGAGGATGGCCCCTCGTCACAGTCACAGTCCTGGGGATAAATAGATCGTGGGAGAGATCTCTGTACTGACCTCTGATATATTTATACATAGTTATTAGATCTCCCCTCAGTTGTCTTTTTTCTAAAGTGAATAAGCCTAATTTTGATAATCTTTCTGGGTACTGTAGTCCACCCATTCCAGTTATTACTTTAGTTGCCCTCCTCTGAACCCTCTCCAGCTCTGCTATGTCTGCCTTGTTCACAGGAGCCCAGAACTGTACACAGTACTCCATGTGTGGTCTGACTAGTGATTTGTAAAGTGGCAGGACTATGTTCTCATCATGGGCATCTATGCCTCTTTTGATGCAGCCCATTATCTTATTGGCCTTGGCAGCAGCTGTCTGACACTGGTTTCTGCAGCTTAGATTTCTGTTCACTAAAATTCCTAGGTCCTTTTCTATGTCAGAGTTACCCAATATTTTACCATTTAGTATGTACTGGTGACTTGCATTATTCCTTCCCATATGCATAACTTTACATTTGTCAGTGTTAAACCTCATCTGCCACTTCTCTGCCCAAGCCTCCAGTCTATCCAGATCCATCTGTAGCAGTGTACTGTCCTCTTCTGTGTTAATTACTTTACACAGTTTAGTGTCATCTGCAAAAATTGATATTTTACTGTGCAAGCCTTCTACAAGATCATTAATAAATATATTGAAGAGAATAGGGCCCAATACTGACCCCTGTGGTACCCCACTAGTTACAGTGACCCAATCTGAGTATGTACCATTAATAACCACCCTCTGTTTTCTATCCCTGAGCCAGTTACTTACCCACATACAGACATTTTCTCCCAGGCCAAGCATTCTCATCTTATATACTAACCTTTTATGTGGTACAGTGTCAAATGCTTTGGAGAAGTCCAGATATACGACATCCATTGATTCGCTGCGGTCTAGTCTAGAACTTACCTCCTCATAGAAACTGATTAAATTGGTTTGACATGACCGATCCCTCATGAAGCCATGCTGATATGGAGTAATTTGCTTATTTTCATTGAGGTACTCCAAGATAGCATCTCTTAGAAAACCCTCAAACAGTTTACCCATGACAGATGTTAAACTTACCGGCCTATAGTTCCCGGGCTCTGTTTTTGGACCCTTTTTGAATATTGGCACCACATTTGCTATGCGCCAATCCTGTGGAACACTCCCTGTCAGTATAGAGTCCTTAAATATCAGAAATAAGGGTCTGGAGATGACATTACTTAATTCTCTTAGGATACGGGGGTGTATGCCATCCGGTCCTGGCGATTTGTCTATTTTAATCTTTTTAAGACGCAGCTCTACTTCTTCCTGGGTCAGACAGGGCACTTTTAATGGGGAATTTACTTTTATATTCTGCATTTCATCTGACAGTTTATTTTCCTCAGTGAATACAGTGGAGAAAAAGATATTTAGTAGCTTTGCTTTCTCCTCATCGCTCTCTGCAACTCCTCCCTCATTACTCTGTAAGGGGCCGACACCTTCAGGTTTATACTTTTTACCATTTATATAATTAAAGAACATTTTAGGGTTAGTTTTACTTTCTTTGGCGATTAATCTCTCGGTCTCTAGTTTGGCTGTTTTTATTTGTCTTTTACATATTCTATTTTTTTCCTTGTAGTTTTTCAATGCTTCCTCGCTCCCCTCCTGTTTTAGTGATTTAAATGCTTTCTGTTTGTCATTTATTGCTTTCTTTACAGTTCTGTTTATCCACATTGGTTTTTTCTTGCTCCTTAACCTTTTATTCCCATAAGGTATGTACCTCTCACAATTAGATATTAGGATGCTTTTAAAAATATCCCATTTTGTGGCTGTATTTTTATTTTTGAGGACTTTATCCCAGTTAGTTAGGCCTATGGCCTCTCTTAGTTGGCTAAATTTAGCTTTTTTGAAGTTAGGTATTTTTGTTCCTCCCTGAAGAAACGCTCTTTTAAATGACAATTGGAAGGTTATTATATTATGGTCACTATTTCCTAGGAGTCCCCCGACCTGCACATCTGTTGTTCTGTCAGGTCTATTGGTTAATACTAAGTCCAGTATGGCCGTCCCTCTAGTCGGGTCCTGAACCAGTTGGGAAAGGTAATTGTCTTTGGTTATTTCCAAGAACCTGTTTCCTTTATGAGATATACAGGTTTCAGTTTTCCAGTCTATATCTGGGTAGTTGAAATCCCCCATAATAACGACCTCATTATGATTTGCCACCTCGTCTATTTCATTTAGAAGTAGATTTTCTATGGGCTCTGGTATACTAGGGGGTTTATAATAAACTCCTATTAGTATTTTATTATTGTTTTTGGCTCCATTTATTTCTACCCACAGTGACTCCACATCTTCATGTCCCTCACTTATATCTTCCCGCAGTGTGGGCTTTAGACAGGACTTTACATAAAGGCAGACCCCTCCCCCTCTCCGGTTTTGGCGATCCTTTCTAAAAAGATTGTAACCCTGTACGTTAACTGCCCAGTCATAGGTATCATCCAGCCATGTCTCAGTTATTCCCACTATGTCATAGTCCTCCTCACACATCACTAATTCCAGTTCACCAATTTTATTAGTCAGGCTTCTGGCATTAGTGTACATACACTTAAGAGGTCTATGTATATTTTTTACCCCCCTTTTTAAATTACTATTACCTGTGAAGTGAATATCCGGGGTTTTTGGGTTACTTTGGTTGATGTTTTGCCCAATATTCTCCCTACATTCCTCACTAATCCCAACCCCCATTAACCCCCCACTCTCCCCGACTATGACCCACTCTCTATCTACACTATCTACCCCCTTATTAGTATTACCCCCCACCCTCCCCCCAGATCCTAGTTTAAAAGCTCCTCCAGCCGTCTAACCATTTTTTCCCCCAGGGCAGTTGCACCCTCCCCATTAAGGTGCAGCCCGTCTCTACTGTAGAGTCTGTAGCCGACAGAGAAGTCGGCCCAGTTCTCCATGAACCCAAACCCTTCCTTCCTGCACCAGCCTCTGAGCCACTTATTTAACTCCCTAATCTCCCGTTGTCTCTCTAGTGACGCTCGTGGCACTGGTAGTATTTCTGAAAACACTACCTTGGAGGTCCTGGACTTGAGCTTCTCTCCTAGTTCCCTAAAATCATTTTTAAGGACCTTCCATCTCCCCCTGACTTTGTCATTGGTGCCAATGTGTACCATGACCGCCGGGTCTTCCCCAGCCCCACCCAGCAATCTGTCAATCCGATCCGCGATATGCCGAACCCGAGCACCCGGGAGACAACACACTGTTCGGCATTAGTCATACTATCTGCAGCCTCTGAGAAAGAAGCAGAGGAGTACCCGTACGTTCCTTTCTGGCCATTGTACCAAAAACAAAAAAAAAACAGACTTTATGGCCCTGATTTATCAAGACCGGCACATACTACGTCGTTTTTGATGGGGCCACCGAAGAAAGCATTTCATTTATGATGAGACACAAGCATCATCATACATTAAATATCTCCTCCTGAGCGAATGGCTCAACCCTTTTTATCCTAAAATTTTCATGTTTGATTTGTGACTGATTTGATTGAAGGTGTTGCATCACAACCCACAGCCATGCTTCTCAGCTGGAATGCCACTTTTTGAAAAATAAGTTTCAAAACTAAGTTGACATTAGCATTGTTAAGTAAATATGTCACTGTTCCAGTATTTTAGAAGCTTTTTGTTCCAAAGACATAATATTGGGTTCCAATTGTAAGTGTTACAATTTACAAGTATTTACAAGTTTTAACAAGTACTGTGTAAGACTTTGAATCAGAGTGTCTACCAGTTAGGGCTCATGCAAACGACCATATGTATTTTGCATTCCGCAAAAAATTGATCCACAAAAAATACGGATGACATTCATGTGCATTCTGTATTTTATTAAATGGAACAGCAGTACTATCCTTGTCTATAATGCAGACAATAATAGGACATGTTCTATTTCTTTGCAGAATGGACATACGGAAACGAAATGCACACAGAGTAACTTGCATTTTTTTGCAGACCCATTGAAACAAATGTTTCCTTACTCGGTCCGCAAAAAAACTAAATAAAAAAAAACGAATGGACACAGGAAAAAACATGTTTGTGTACATGAACCCTTAAAGGAACATTCCTGGAGAAAACCAGTACACTATATTATTCCTAGTGCAGAGATCGAGGGGTGGTTCATGATCTCCTTTGTGGTGCACTCTCAGGTTCTGCACTAGAAAAAACTTTGTGCGCCTGTTTCTCGTCCATGTTCCTGTAAGAAAGTGCCACGTAAATGTATGATAAATACATAAAATTCAACTACAATCTCTCACAGTCTTGTAGAAGACCATCACGGGGGTGTTTTTTTTTCTTGAACATCTGTTGAATAGATAAAACCTAACAAGAGGGGACGTGAGAAAAGACTGATGCCTCCTTGGAATTGTATTACAGATTTTTATTTCATTTTTATCCTCTTGCTTTAGAACAGAATTAAGGAAGGTATATTGGAGATATAATTTCCTCCTTTAAGTGGAGCAAAGATCAATACACTTTCATCATTTAACCCATTCATTATACTGTATATTGTACATTACAGAACATAGAGGCGAGTAAATACATTTTCTACATTCTGTGGCAATGAAATATGCTCTCTTTTTTTCTGTGCTTAAGTTCTTATATCTTAAGCCTTTTCTTTTTTTAGGGCTATTGTAACACAGAAAAGAACAGACAGGTGTCAGTTCACAGTACAAACAGTAACTTAATGATTCTGCAAGAAAGATTGTGACAAGAGCATTGAAACCTGGTCTGTAAGCCTAATAAAGAAAAGAATAAAAAAAAACTCAATATATATCAATGTCAAAAATTATTGCAAGACTACTCAATGCTGCTGTCACAATTGGGTATTTGGATTATATTCCAAAAGACAAAATTAACCATTTGTGGATAGACTATATGCATCCAGGCACTACACATTTAACTCTGCAAGGATGTTTCTAAATGCCTCTATAGAGTTAGCACAGTTAGCAGCTACATGGAAATCAATGACAGCCAGGCTCTCTATTAGGAAGTCAGAGATGGTTTATTTCAACCCCTGTCTTTTCTATCACTGTACTGTATACACAGTGCTCAATAACTGCTGTGTACATAGATCAGGAAGCAGCAATTCTGCTTCCTGCTTCGGTCCTATCTATCATTTAATAGATAGGGGTTCACTATGACACAAGTTGCTGTGGGCGTACTGGCTACGGTGGATGCAGTGTAGGCTGATTGCCATGGGCGATGGGTAGTTACGACAGATGGTGTGTGTACTGTTCTCCCTGTATGTTCTTGCTCCCCTCCCTGTTGTCTGGTTCTTGTGGGGTTAATGTCTTGGTCTGCTAGATGATATATATTTCTGTTAGCTGTTGGCCTGGAGGTTAGTCTATCTCAGCTTTGCTGGGTGCAGGACCTGTCTGTGTGGTCACATAGTGAAACATCAAGATCACCTTGTCTGGTTCCATGTCTTGTATAGCAGCTCTGCCCATTACCGCCATGCATTCATTCTGCGTGGGGTCCAGGCATCAGCTTGTCTGCTAGTTTGTGCAGCTCTGCTTGTGACCATCATGCATCCATTCCGCATGGGGTCCAGGCATCTGCTTTTATGCCTGAATACGCAGCTCTGTCTGTAACTGCCATGTGTTTGTTCCACATGGGGTGCAGGCATTTGCTTGTTTGCCTGCCTGTCTTGTCTCCGCATCGCTGTCTGTGACCGCCATGCATCCATTCTACATGGGGACCAGATATCTGTCATGTGTTCTGGTTCCCGTTATGTCTTGTCTATACAGTGTCCTGAATATGTTTGGGTTCCTGTTTGTGTGCCTGGGTTCCATTTTGTCTCATGTCTGTGTGGACCGCTGGTGATTGCATCAATATCTATATCTGCAAATATGTGCCCAAGTGCACTGGGACCATACTGGGGGTGCCACCAGCGATCCCTCGGCTAAGATCATCCCCACCATCTGTGACTCTATGAAGAACAGGGAGCACTGAGTCTCTGTTCTCTGGGTTTGGCTCCTGGTGCACTCAGTCCAGTCGTATTACCTACACTTACCTGATGGTCCAGGTTCCTGTCTTGTCTGAATGTTAATGTTATTTGTTTTTGGTTCTCCAGTGTTTTATGCCTGAGAGATGTTCTGGGAGTTCATATGACCCTCTCTAGAGCATTACACCGGGTAACTGCTGCAGCTGCTGAGTCTTAGCAGACCCAGATCAGCTCAACAGTGAAGCTCCAGAGGCTGTATTCCTCATGTGATTGGGATATAGAGAAGAAAAAGGAGAAAAAAGCAGCGCTCATGTGTGGTGTTGTTACACAATATATTCAGTGAGTAAATAGCATTCGCTTACCAGATGTTGTGATTGAGCCACAACAACTATGAAGGCTTTGCTGGTGTATTTCCGGACCAGCCTCCGGGAGTACTCGGCTGCAGCCCAGGTTCTTGCATGCACCTCTAAATCTCGGTGCTGGAGTAAGGACAGTTGAAGGAGAAAAATGCTGAACCCTTTTCACAGGCACTGCCGAGGGATGACAAGATCATGATACTTGATTGCAGTGGTATTTTATTTGTCAACACGTTTCAGGGGCGAAGTGCTCCCTTCATCAGGACAGTAATATATACACAACTGGATACATACATACACAACATTTAAATAGCAGTTTTTGGCACATAGAAGCCGTCTGTGGGTATGTCTCTGGGTGGAGATTTCTTTACTGACAGAGAACAGCGCAATCTTTATGCGCTGTCTTAAGTCATTTACATATACATACTGTAGGAACAATGCAGGACGCGCCAGAGGATGAGCGCTTGGGGTATGGGGGTAGCGGGGGGCTTGTCTGCTGTGAACAACACACAGGAGTGCAATCCTGTATCTTCCAGTCCCACGGGTTTCGCTGCCTCTCTGTCCATTCAGCGCTGATTTCAATCAGACACCTAACGCTTGCATCAGAGAACCGTTTGACAGGGGATCAGGCTGACATCGAGACCCCCTGGAAGCGCAAGTATATGGGGTTTAGCTGTCACGCTATTAGCACTCACCATAAAAGGTGGATCGTTAACATCTACAGGCAGTACATTTAAGGAGCAAATAGGGAGAAGATACCTCTATTTGTATCATTAAAAATTAGCAATTGGCTAAGGAATAATGAAGACATTATTATCTGCCCAGCAGATAAAGGGGGTGGAATTGTAATCCAAGATTACACAGACTATGAAATGGAGGCCCAGAGGATTCTCAGCGATACAGCTTATTACATGAGAATCCTTGACGACCCCTTTCCAGAAGTAAACAGGAATCTGAATAATCTAATTAAAGATGCCCATACAAAACAATATATAAAGAAAAAATTTAAAAAAAATTCTCTTACCTAGAATCCCGTGTAACACTTACTTTTACCATCTCCCAAAGATTCACAAGAGCATTGAGAATCCCCCAGGCCGTCCTATTGTCTCCAATACAAGGTGTGCCACGAGTAGACTTGTATTGACAGCCATACGTAAAAAACTTGGCGAGCTATTTACATGACTCTAGCCAATTAATCAGAGAACTCAAAACTGTTAATTGGCAAGAAACCTATGCCTTTCTTGCACTAGACGTAACTGCACTTTATTCTAACATATAACATGAACTAGGTATACAATGCATCAGAACAGTTTTGGAAAAATACCCCACATTGAAACCACTACAGACCCAGTTTCTACTAGAATGTTTACAGTTCATACTGGAAAACAGTTACTTCATCTACAATAACATCATCTATCACCAGTGTAAGGGGACCACTATGGGGATGTCCTCTGCTAATTTTTTTATTGGCGAATTTGAAGATATATACATCGCAAATCATCCCATATATAAAAAGTACATCAAATATTTCACACAATATATCAATGATATATTTATTATATGGGATGGCAATTAAACATCTACAATGCTCTTTTGCGAATCCTTCAACAGTACTGATTGGGGTATTTCATTCAGCCTCAATTACAGTGAAACTGAAATTGAATTTCTAGGTCTAGTTGTAACAAGCCAGGATAACACCATACTAACAAAAACATACTTTAAGTCTGTGGATACAAACAGTTATGTCCATTACTCCAGTTTCTATCACAAAAAGTGGTTATGAAATATCCCATATAGTCAGTATGGCGGAATTGTACTAATAAAAATGATTTTATCCAGCAAGCAAAAATCCTAAATAAAAGGTTTACAGACAAGGGATAACCCAAAAAACTAATAAAAGATGCAATAGACAAATGCAAAACTGTCACAGAAGATCAATGCTTACAACCATCAACAGAAAAAAAGGATGAATTGAGTCACGTAAACTTTGTCACTTAATATAGCACATCTAACGCACACATCAAAAGAATCCTTAAAAAGAACTGGCATGTCCTAATACAGAACACTGATCTAGCTAAATATTTACCAAAGGCTCCCAGAATAACATATAGGCGGGCACCAACTATTAAGAGCATTCTGGCCTCTAGTAAACTGTAATAAATATGATATGAACAAACGGGCCAATAATACAGTAAAACGAGGGAGCTTCAGATGTGGTTAGAATCAGTGCCTATGCTGCAAAATTATTGCACACAATCAAACAACTTTCACATCCAATCGGAATGGAACAGTATACCCTATAAACCAACATATGACATGCCAATCTGAATATACGATCTACCTAATTGAGTGTACATGCAGCCTACAATATGTAGGCCGCACCACTCAACCTCTGCACTGTTGCCTGAACCAACACAGGTACAACATACAGCGGCAATATCAGAAACACAGTTTATGAAGACACTGTGCGTTGACAAATGACAAAAATGAACATCCCCTGAGAATAATTCCTGAACATATACCAGAAAACCACTTTAATAGGTTCAACAACCTACAGAAAAGGGAAGTCTTCTGGATCTACCAGCTCGATACTTTAACGCCATACGGGTTAAACGAAATGAATGAAACTATATAATGAGCACCTTTGAGTCCCCTACAAAACAACTGTCTGACATTATTAGCATATTCCCAGAGATATTACTATTATACACTAGCAATTATTCATCTAGTATCTTCCATTATCAAATTGGTGGTGCCTATATACCATAATAGTCATTTTAAATTGGAATATACATTTCTTTGATATATTTTTTTACACTTCTATTTTGTGCTTTTAGGGTATTTTAAACCTGTCCCACTAATTTTATTTGTTTTTCATTATACTTATACACTCACCGGCCACTTTATTAGGTACTAGAGATGAGCGAGTAGTGAAATATTCGAAAGTTCGAAATTCGATTCGAATAGACCGCGAAATTCGACTATTCGACCGAATATCGAATCCCATTAAAGTCTATGGGGAAAAAATGCTCGCCACTTGGAAATCTCAATTCGACCACTTGGAGGTCACCAAGTCCACCCTGAAACCTCATAAAAGGATGCCAACACTGCTGGAATGCAACTGGGACAGCAGGGGAAGCATGTCTGGGTGCATATAACGCGCCCAAGTCGCACTATTACGCCACTATCACAGCCTCTCAACAATACACTCCAAAGACAATGTAACCTCTCTGTAAAGTGAGACCATACAAGGAAACCTTCTTTCCTCTATATTGCCATGGACCCCAAGCCAAACTAGACAAAAAAGAAGATGAAATTGTGCACCCCTTAAAATCACGTTGCCTATGACAACCACAGATGGCATAGGCAAGGGGGAAAGCAAATAGACCCCACCCCTAATTGTCATTGTGTGTGTGTGTGAAATGTGGTCAGACATGTCTTCTTTAAAATGTAAAAACAACTCAAACACATGCAGAAGCCTTAAAATGCCCAAATTGTTGGCGCTAGAGATGTCAGTGACCCGACCTGGCCCAGTGTCATGTCTAGCAGGTAAAGCAGTGGGGATGTTGAGGGATGCGTAGGACCGCAAAAGGCAGGAAGAGGCCGTGGGCTGGCCAGAGGCTCATGGAAAATTTTGTGGAGGCCCAAGAGGTGAGACGTCTTAAAAATTGTGTGGAGGCTAAAGAGGTGAGACCTCTTAAAAATTATGTGGAGGCCCAAGAGCTGAGACCTCTTAAAAATTATGTGGAGGCCCAGAAGCTGAGACCTCTTAAAAATTATGTGGAGGCCCAAGAGGTGAGACCTCTTAAAAAATTATGTGGAGGCCCAAGAGGTGAGACGTCTTTAAAAATTGTGTGGAGGCTAAAGAGGTGAGACCTCTTAAAAATTATGTGGAGGCCCAAGAGGTGAGAACGGGTTAAAATTATGTGGAGGCCCAAGGTGACCGCTCTTAAAGATTTTGTGGAGGCCCAAGAGGTGAGACCTCCTTTAAAAATTCTTAAGTGTGGAGGCCCAAGAGGTGAGACCTCTTAAAAAAATGAGACCTAAAAATGTGGAGGCCCAAGAGGTGAGACACCTCTTAAAAAATTTTGTTGGAGGCCCAAGAGGTGAGACCTCTTAAAAATTTATGTTTGGAGGCCCAAGAGGTGAGACCTCTTAAAAATTTTGTGGAGGCCCAAGAGGTGAGACCTCTTAAAAATTATGTGGAGGCCCAAGAGGTGAGACCTGTTAAAAAATTATGTGGAGGCCCAAGAGGTGAGACCTCTTAAAAGATTTTAAAAATGTGGAGGCCCAAGAGGTGAGACCTCTTAAAATTATGTGGAGGCCCAAGAGGTGAGACCTCTTAAAAATTATGTGGAGGCCCAAGAGGTGAGACCTCTTAAAGATTTTGTGGAGGCCCAAGAGGTGAGACCTCTTAAAGATTTTGTGGAGGCCCAAGAGGTGAGACCTCTTAAAGATTTTTGTGGAGGCCCAAGAGGTGAGACTCTTAAAAATTATTGTGGGAGGCCCAAGAGGTGAGACCTCTTAAAATTATGTGGAGGCCCAAGAGGTGAGACCTTCTTAAAATTATGTGGAGGCCCAAGAGGTGAGACCTCT
>ONZH01014418.1:0-37072 GCA_900303285.1 Rhinella marina
ATATTTCTAGGTACACAGCCGTGTACTAACAGGTCAGACGGTGTGTATTAACACCACGTATATAAAAGATTTTGCAAGCACGCAGAACGCACAGTACAGGTGCCAAATAAAAGGCCTTTTTTTTAATATTTCTAGGTACACAGCCGTGTACTAACAGGTCAGACGGTGTGTATTAACACCACGTATATAAAAGATTTTTTGCAAGCACGCAGAACGCACAGTACAGGTGCCAAATAAAATGCCTTTTTTTTAATTATTTCTAGGTACACAGCCGTGTACTAACAGGTCAGACGGTGTGTATTAACACCACGTATATAAAGATTTTTTGCAAGCACGCAGAACGCACAGTACAGGTGCCAAATAAAATGCCTTTTTTTTAATATTTCTAGGTACACAGCCGTGTACTAACAGGTCAGACGGTGTGTATTAACACCACGTATATAAAATAATTTTTGCAAGCACGCCAGAACGCACAGTACAGATGCCAAATAAAAGGCCTTTTTTTTAATATTTCTAGGTACACAGCCTTGTACTAACAGGTCAGACGGTGTGTATTAACACCACGTATATAAATAATTTTGCAAGCACGCAGAACGCACAGTACAGGTGGCCAAATAAAATGCCTTTTTTTTTATATTTCTAGGTACACAGCCGTTGTACTAACAGGTCAGACGGTGTGTATTAACACCACGTATATAAAATAATTTTGCAAGGCACGCAGAACGCACAGTACAGATGCAAATAAAAGGCCTTTTTTTAATATTTCTAGGTACACAGCCTTGTACTAACAGGTCAGACGGTGTGTATTAACAACCACGTATATACAAGATTTTTGCAAGCACGCAGAACGCACAGTACAGGTGCCAAATAAAATGCCTTTTTTTTAAATATTTCTAGGTACACAGCCGTTGTACTAACAGGTCAGACGGTGTGTATTAACACCACGTATATAAAATAATTTTGCAAGCACGCAGAAACGCACAGTACAGGTGCCAAATAAAAGGCCTTTTTTTTAATATTTCTAGGTACACAGCCTTGTACTAACAGGTCAGACGGTGTGTATTAACACCACGTATATACAAGATTTTGCAAGCACGCAGAACGCACAGTACAGGTGCCAAATAAAATGCCTTTTTTTAATATTTCTAGGTACACAGCCGTGTACTAACAGGTCAGACGGTGTGTATTAACACCACGTATATACAAGATTTTGCAAGCACGCAGAACGCACAGTACAGGTGCCAAATAAAATGCCTTTTTTTTAATATTTCTAGGTACACAGCCGTTGTACTAACAGGTCAGACGGTGTGTATTAACACCACGTATATACAAGATTTTTGCAAGCACGCAGAACGCACAGTACAGGTGCCAAATAAAATGCCTTTTTTTTATATTTCTAGGTACACAGCCGTGTACTAACAGGTCAGACGGTGTGTATTAACACCACGTATATAAAATAATTTTGCAAGCACGCAGAACGGCACAGTACAGGTGCCAAATAAAAGGCCTTTTTTTTATATTTCTAGGTACAACAGCCGTTGTACTAACAGGTCAGACGGTGTGTATTAACACCACGTATATACAAGATTTTTGCAAGCACGCAGAACGCACAGTACAGGTGCCAAATAAAATGCCTTTTTTTTTAAATATTTCTAGGTACACAGCCGTGTACTAACAGGTCAGACGGTGTGTATTAACACCACGTATATACAAGATTTTTGGCAAGCACGCAGAACGCACAGTACAGGTGCCAAATAAAATGGCCTTTTTTTATATTTCTAGGTACAACAGCCGTGTACTAACAGGTCAGACGGTGTGTATTAACACCACGTATATACAAGAATTTTGCAAGCACGCAGAACGCACAGTACAGGTGCCAAATAAAATGCCTTTTTTTAATATTTCTAGGTACACAGCCGTGTACTAACAGGTCAGACGGTGTGTATTAACACCACGTATATACAAGATTTTTGCAAGCACGCAGAACGCACAGTACAAGTGCCAAATAAAATGCCTTTTTTTTAATATTTCTAGGTACACAGCCGTGTACTAACAGGTCAGACAGTGTGTATTAACACCACGTATATACAAGATTTTTGCAAGCACGCAGAACGCACAGTACAGGTGCCAGAATAAAATGCCTTTTTTTTTAATATTTCTAGGTACACAGCCGTTGTACTAACAGGTCAGACGGTGTGTATTAACACCATGTATATACAAGATTTTTGCAAGCACGCAGAACGCACAGTACAGGTGCCAAATAAAATGCCTTTTTTTTAATATTTCTAAGTACACAGCCGTGTACTAACAGGTCAGACGGTGTGTATTAACACCACGTATATAAAATAATTTTGCAAGCACGCAGAACGCACAGTACAGATGCCAAATAAAAGGCCTTTTTTTAATATTTCTAGGTACACAGCCTTTACTACAGGTCAGACGGTGTGTATTAACACACGTATATACAAGATTTTTGCAAGCACGCAGAACGCAACAGTACAGGTGCCAAATAAATGCCTTTTTTTTAATATTTCTAGGTACACAGCCCGTGTACTAACAGGTCAGACGGTGTGTATTAACACCACGTATATAAAATTAATTTTGCAAGCACGCCAGAACGCACAGTACAGATGCCAAATAAAAGGCCTTTTTTTAATATTTCTAGGTACACAGCCTGTACTAACAGGTCAGACGGTGTGTATTAACACCACGTATATACAAGATTTTTGCAAGCACGCAGAACGCACAGTACAGGTGCCAAATAAAATGCCTTTTTTTAAATATTTCTAGGTACCACAGCCGTGTACTAACAGGTCAGACGGTGGTGTATTAACACCAGCGTATATAAAATAATTTTTGCAAGCACGCAGAACGCACAGTACAGGTGCCCAAATAAAAGGCCTTTTTTTAATATTTCTAGGTACACAGCCTTGTACTAACAGGTCAGACGGTGTTGTATTAACACCACGTATATACAAGATTTTTGCAAGCACGCAGAACGCACAGTACAAGTGCCAATAAAATGCCTTTTTTTAATATTTCTAGGTACACAGCCGTGTACTAACAGGTCAGACGGTGTGTATTAACACCACGTATATACAAGATTTTTGCAAGCACGCAGAACGCACAGTACAGGTGCCAAATAAAATGCCTTTTTTTTATATTTCTAGGTAAACAGCCGTGTACTAAACAGGTCAGACGGTGTGTATTAACACCACGTATATACAAGATTTTTTGCAAGCACGCAGAACGCACAGTACAGGTGCCAAATAAAATGCCTTTTTTTAATATTTCTAGGTACACAGCCGTGTACTAACAGGTCAGACGGTGTGTATTAACACCACGTATATAAAATAATTTTGCAAGCACGCAGAACGCACAGTACAGGTGCCAAATAAAATGCCTTTTTTTTTATATTTCTAGGTACACAGCCGTTTACTAACAGGTCAGACGGTGTGTATTAACACCACGTATATAAAATAATTTTGCAAGCACGCAGAACGCACAGTACAGGTGCCAAATAAAAGGCCTTTTTTTTTAAATATTTCTAGGTACACAGCCTTGTACTAACAGGTCAGACGGTGTGTATTAACACCACGTATATACAAGATTTTTGCAAGCACGCAGAACGCACAGTTACAGGTGCCAAATAAAATGCCTTTTTTTTATATTTCTAGGTACACAGCCGTGTACTAACAGGTCAGACGGTGTGTATTAACACCACGTATATAAAATAATTTTGCAAGCACGCAGAACGCACAGTACAGGTGCCAAATAAAAGGCCTTTTTTTAATATTTCTAGGTACACAGCCTTGTACTAACAGGTCAGACGGTGTGTATTAACACCCACGTATATACAAGATTTTTGCAAGCACGCAGAACGGCACAGTTCAAGTGCCAAATAAAATGCCTTTGTTTTAATATTTCTAGGTACACAGCCGTGTACTAACAGGTCAGACAGTGTGTATTAACACCACGTATATACAAGATTTTGCAAAGCACGCAGAACGCACAGCTACAGGTGCCAAATAAAATGCCTTTTTTTTTAATATTTCTAGGTACACAGCCGTGTACTAACAGGTCAGACGGTGTGTATTAACACCATGTATTATACAAGATTTTTGCAAGCACGCAGAACGCACAGTACAGGTGCCAAATAAAATGCCTTTTTTTTAATATTTCTAAGTACACAGCCGTGTACTAACAGGTCAGACGGTTGTGTATTAACACCACGTATATAAAATAATTTTGCAAGCACGCAGAACGCCACAGTATAGGTGCCAAATAAAATGCCTTTTTTTTAAATATTTCTAGGTACACAGCCGTTGTACTAACAGGTTCAGACGGTTGTGTATTAACACCACGTATATAAAATAATTTTGCAAAGCACGCAGAACGCACAGTACAGGTGCCAAATAAAATGCCTTTTTTTTAATATTTCTGGTACACAGCCTTGTACTAACAGGTCAGACGGTGTGTATTAACACCACGTATATAACAAGATTTTTGAGGCACGCAGAACGCACAGTACAGGTGCCAAATAAAATGCCTTTTTTTTTATATTTCTAGGTACACAGCCGTTGTACTAACAGTCAGACGGTGTGTATTTAACACCACGCTATATAAAATAATTTTGCAAGCACGCAGAACGCACAGTACAGGTGCCAAATAAAAGGCCTTTTTTTAAATATTTCTAGGTACACAGCCTTGTACTAACAGGTCAGACGGTGTGTATTAACACCACGTATATACAAGATTTTTGCAAGCACGCAGAACGCACAGTACAGGTGCCAAATAAAATGCCTTTTTTTTATATTTCTAGGTACACAGCAGTGTACTAACAGGTCAGACGGTGTGTATTAACACCAAGTATATACAAGAATTTTGCAAGCACGCAGAACGCACAGTACAGGTGCCAAATAAAAGGCCTTTTTTTTAAATATTTTTAGGTACACAGCCTTGTACTAACAGGTCAGACGGTGTGTATTAACACCACGTATATACAGATTTTTGCAAGCACGCAGAACGCACAGTACAGGTGCCAAATAAAATGCCTTTTTTTTTAATATTTCTAGGTACACAGCCGTGTACTAACAGGTCAAACGGTGTGTATTAACACCACGTATATACAAGATTTTTGCAAGCACGCAGAACGCACAGTACAGGTGCCAAATAAAATGCCTTTTTTTTTATATTTCTAGGTACACAGCCGTGTACTAACAGGTCAGACGGTGGGTATTTACACCTGGTATACAAAAAGGGTATTGCAGGCACACAGAACCCAGAACACTAGAGCCAAAGAAACTGTATTTAAAAAAAAAATGTACACAGCCGTATACTGCCAGAAGATCAGATGGTGCATATACACACTGGGTATATAACAGGGTTTTGCAGCCAAAAAGAACGCAGAACAGTAGTGCCAAATATAGTTTGGTATGTAGCAGAGCACCTAATACACCACTAATGCCTCTCGCTGTCCCTACTCCAGCAGCTATCCCTGAATACAGCAGCCATTCTCTGCAGAGTGTATATGGTAGTAAAGCTATCACTGTACTGCACTATAGTAGCCCTGATAAGGGCTTTTAATCACGCTCCTGCCTGTCCAACAGCTAAAACCTATCTCTCCCTTCTCCAGCCTCTGTCCCTGACTAAGTTCACGCAGCATATGCGAACGAGCAGGAGGAGCTGAGTTTTTATGATTCGAGGTCACGTTGGTTTTCCAGCCAATCCATGTAGACGCCGTTTTCGCGCTGCCAGCGTGCTCCGCGGGCCTGTCATACCCCCCCTGCATGGTGATTGGTGGAAAAAGAGCGCCAGGGAAGGTGGGAGGGGAAACGAATTCTAAGTGCGCCATCGCCGTTATACTCGATCGAAATCGAGTATGCCGAATAGTGTAGTATTCGATCGAATACCGGCTCGAACACTATTCGAACACTACTCGCTCATCTCTAATCGTTAACACAGTGCGGTAGGAATACTTTGGATATCGCCCACTATGTTATGATATGGCCAGGCCCACTAACAATAGCTGCAGCATGGGCACGTCTTTGAGTCTGTGTGTAAGAGGAGGAAGCGCTAACTATGAAGTGGCATATAAGGGTACTTTCTTTTGAACTAGTGCATTTGCCTGACACAAACGAGACAACGGCCAGCACCAATAACAATAATGACTAGAATACCTTCACTTAAGTTGTTTTGGTCGAGAGTTAGAGGCGTTGCCTAGCATGAAACAAAATTACTGCAGCGCACTACACACGACCACGTTGTCCTTCTATACTTTTTTCATTATTGGCAGTGACTGCTGGTATATATACAATACAGTACACTTATTTTTTTTACATGTTTTTACTTATCAAATATTTTGTTACTCACCCTGCCGTATCTCTGCACAGATCTCATTAAGCCGCTCTGGGCATTTGAATTTCAGATCGGACCATTTCCGCTGGATCTGGCCTGGGGTCCGCACGGTATGGAAACGATGGTGCAGGCCTTGGATCACCTGCTGGATCACCTCCTTCTTATGCTGGTTTGGATGGCGTTGTGTGCCATCGTAATCCTCTCTGTCCATCAGCCATATCAGGAATTTCAGCTCTTCAGAGCTAAATGATGAGGATCGCCTGGATGCCATTTTCGAATATTCGCTCTGCCTCTGAGGAGTGCACGCCGCGGCCTCTCGTCGTGCGTGCCTGCGTATTACGTAATCGCATAGACAATAGTACGCTGAGGATTCGTACGCTATTTGTATGCTCATGCGTACGTCTTCTAAGAAGTTGCCTACATTTTTTAAATGAACGTTCGTTATTAGTGCGCGAATGTTCGCTAATTGCACATAACGTATATTTTGTACGCAAATACAGCGAATCTATTCGTCGAATATACGAATCTTAGGAAAAGTTCGGCGAATGTTCGGCAAATAATTTTTGGAATGATTCGCTCATCTCTAGACAGTATGTCAATAAACTCAAAGCAAACTGGGTGCCTTAGAGACATTCAAAATAATATTACCACCATATTGTGACTGAACAATACCACAATACTATAATGAGTAACAGAGCCATGATACTAAATAAAAATGACATGCAGTGACCAAATAATACAACCAAACAGTAGTCAGGGCCATACAGGCAGTCTGCAAGGTATCATCATACTGCAGACCAGATACAGGAATAACATACTGCAAAAGAACAGTAAAAGCCAAAGACACATGACCAACATTCATACTGATCTGGTCTTTTGCCACACTTTATGTATGGGCAGCGAACTCTCCCCATGTCATCTGAATCATTGTTTGATCAACATCTGTCACACCCAAATATAACATGACTGTGTATGAGAGGTTTTGTATATGGTGGAACTATTTAAACATACTGCATTATTGTAATACTAATAATGGCATGCGCCTTTGTAATATAACTGTTACTGCAATTGTTTTACATATAAAACTGATAATCATTTGTTGAATAGAGCTTTCAATGGAAATGTTGATCACAAAAAGAGAAAAGAAAGCAGAAAATACTGTAACATTTCTGCACAGTAATACTTCCAGAAAGCATGGGAAACCCCACTGTTGTGTTTCAATTATAGACGTCTCTCTGGATTTGACTAGCAGAAATAAAAAAAAAATTTATTAAAATCAATATTCATGTAAACTTCAGAAAACACAACTATGGGTCAGAGCAGTTTGATTCCATAAGACTTTGTACAAATTCTTTGTACAATACTACTAACTTCTTAGAAAAGCAATCCATGCATTATTTTTCAGTCACAAGTTGAGGAAAGTCAGGGATTCATAGAACAGAAGAACAAAAGAAGAGAAATGGTAAAGTACACGCAGAAAGACTTTCAATGAGATAGCAAAACTGGGTCGGCAACAAGAGATCCAATAAAACAGGAACAAAGATGAGTAGAAGAAGAGGAATTGAGTAACTAGGAAATTAAGAAAACCAAGAGTACATAGGTTCAGGAACCAGGTCACTGAACATCTAATCCAATGGCAACCTGCCAACAAACACGATTCTTGTTTACCCCATTTTGCCTCTAAGGAAAGTTCCTTAACTAAACAATAATCAGGTGGCATGCTGGTATAAGTTTAGGCTAAAATAGTAACAAAGGTTAAGACGCAGCTCCAAACTGCCTATTTCTTCAACTACTATAGAGTGTCTTGCAGCTTATAATGGAAGTTATATTTTTGCTCTGAAAGTGTGCCTAAATAAATTTTCTTACATTTGTAAGGGCAGTTGGTGATTTTAACCTCTTGCTAGGGAATGTATTAAAGGGTTTCTTTCATCAGATTTAACTCTTTTAAACCTGCTGACATTAGCGATGTGCTAATGTCAGCAGACCCTAACTGTGGTATTATTATGTTTATTGGGGGTCCCCTTACTGTGATAATCTTAATTTTGTTATATGTAAATGAGCCTCGAGGAGCAAGGGGGGGCGTTGCCCCTGCTCCTAGAGGCTCCGTTTTCTTACCTCCTTCCACGCCCCGAGGTCCTTGATTGACAGGGCCAGCGCTCGTCTTCTCCGGCCAGCCCTGTGTGCCGGGGAAATCTCGCGCATGCACAGTCCAGCACACAGGGCCGGCAGCAGGACACGAACGCTGCCTGGCCCTGTCAATCAAGAACCTCGGGGCGTGGAAGGAGGTAGGAAAACGGAGCCTCTAGGAGCAGGGGCAACGCCCCCCCCCCCCCCCCCGCTCCTAGAGGCTCATTTACATATAACAAAAGTAAGATTATCACAGTAAGGGGGCCCCCAATAAACATAATAATACCACAGTTAGGGTCTGCTGACATTAGCACATCGCTAATGTCAGCAGGTTTAAAAGGGGTTAAATCTGATGACAGAAACCCTTTAAGCTGCATCCGCTCTATATGTGGTGGGTTCCGGCTGGTATACACAGCCAGGGGCGGACTGGCAACAGTGACCCTGGAAAAAATATTAAAATGGCCACGTTTTGTTGTAGGGTCCAAATTGATGGAATGCAGGGCCAGCAATACCATATTGTGGCACATTATACCAAAAAGAACCCCAACAGAACCAAATACCACAGTCCATCACAAAATACTGCCGCCAGCAGCACAAAATACATCCCTGAAAACTTTCACTGGCGGGTCATGAGGGTGACCCACATTGTAAGTAGCCACATTAATAGCAACTATTGTCTATTTCTTGCAATATGGTTACTCATGATCCGATAAACATTATGTGGGATATCAACAATACAGGTTGTCACACTTTCACCAGATGAAGATCTCCAGATATCTCAGGCCTTTGTTTGCTCATTTCATTTGGTTATGTATGGATCTTGACTGGGTGACCCATTCCTCTTTTTATAATCCTGGAGATCAATGACGTATTAGGTTCATAGGACAGATTAATTAGGATGTTGTAGTAATGTCCCCAATAGCAAAGCTATAAAGGTGCCCAAACATTACGGTGAATCCAACAAGTACCACATGTCAGTTTTACTGCATAAGTAAAAGACCTCATATGTGAGGTGATTGGAAAAATAAAAAAAAGCTATGACCCTGAGAAGGCAGGGAGGAAAACATGAAAAAAAAAAAAATGAAAATCACTCCATCAAAATGGGTTAATGGAATTTAAAAAAAATGTAAGTAAAAAAAAGCTTCCGAAATAAGTGATTATTTACATAAAATACATGTGCAAATTACGTAATACATGTGTACATACTGTATATTATGTGAAAAAAAAATACATTTATTAGGCATCTACATGATCAAAATAACTTTGATAACTCATTTAACTCATTTAACAGGCTATACAGGATAAACAATAAACTAAAACAAATCAATTTAAAAAATAGCGTTTTCTGCAAAGATATTTTTTGCAAAGATATTTATGTATGCTCTCAAACAGCACAGACAATGCTATTTCTTCGGCCTTATACAACCATGTCAGTGAAAAATAAAAAAATATGACTGCTTAACACTAGAGATGAGCGAACGTGCTTGTAACAAGCACTGTAGCGCTCGGCTCCCCTGCGCTCGCATGGGCACAGGCATCCGCTTCCGTCTAACTCCATCGTCTCCCCAATATGAGATTCAAGGTGCCAATGGTTGACATGGCACCCAGAAGCCTTACAAACACCTCCAGGCCCGCCATGTATGGAAAGTGAAACCTATGAACACCATACTACCAAGCGAGCAATAAGTTATAAGTACCCTACAATGGTACCAATGAAGACATCACCCCATCCCCAATAAAACAAGCAGTCACAAAAGACTGGCTGTCAGTTGATGGTGACACAAAATGCTTTTATTACGTAAAACTGATTTTTTAAAAATTTTTTTAAAATATATATATTTGGAATAGCCGCATCTGTAATGACCTGCTCCATAAAAGATCTACCCCATCAGATAGCCAGCACAGCCATTTATTTGTTACCTCGCCTTGCAAAAAACATATCAAGCAATCAAAAAATCTTATATACCACAAAATCGTACCAATGAAAACGTCACCTCATCTTGCAAAAAAATTAGACCTCACATAAGACTATTGCCAGAAAAACAAAAAAAATGTGGTTCTCAGTAAATGTCAACATTTTCAAACTGCATAAAATTGGTATCTCTTTAATCATACTGACCATCAGTCTCAGATGGTACAAGTTGGGCACAGCATATTGGGGACTGAAATGCCATATCTGTGGAAAACTTGCAATTTTCATTTTGCACGGCCCGCTGTGCATTAATTTTTATAAATTACATGTGGTGTCAAAATGCTCACCCCACCCCTTAATACCTTGAGGGGCAGAGTTTCCAAAATGGGGTCACTTCTCAGGGGTTCAATTTATTAATTCACCCCAGTTTCTGCAGTTCTCAGCACAAGCGGTAAATCATCACATGAAGCCTCAAAATGCACATGGTGCTATTATGCTCCTCTTATACATTTAGACAAATGAATAGGCCTAAATGTAGGATATTTCTAACACCAGGACACACAGCATAATAATAAGGGCTTGCTTTTCATCCTGGCACTCAGTGGACACAAAATTTTGGGCACTAAATTGACATATCTGTGTAAAAATTACAGTTTTCACTTTGCACCATCTGCTGTGCATTCATTTTTGAAAAACACTTGGGGGGCCATAATGCTCACCGTTTGGTAAATTATTAGTGTTGAGCGAGCATGCTTGGCTGAACTCGTTGTTCGGCCAAGCATGCCTACGCTCGGGTCCGAAAACCTCTTCCCCGCACTGTAATATTGATTTGTACACTAATACGTACGAATTGTATGCTAATGTGTACGAATTTGTACGCTAATGCGTACACATTTGTATACTAATGCGTACGCATTGTGCGCTAATGCGTACAAATTCAGTTAATTAGCATACTTTTACGAGTGAAAGGAGTAAAAGAGGAGAAGTCGCGATTCTGACCTTTTTCTATTAACCAGACACCCTCCCCTCTTCCGAGCGGAGGGTGCCTGGTTTAGTCCCATTGACTAACATTATGCTCGCTTGCTAGGCCGAGCTCTCGAGCAACCCCTAGTGCTCGGCCAGAGCACCCGAGCATACGAGCACAGAGGTGCTCGCTCAACACTATAAATTATGCGAGGAGAGAATTCTTTGAAGGGTTTAGTTTCCAAAATGGTATAACGTTTTAAGTGTTTTACACTGCACTGGTATCTCAGGAAATCTTCCCTCCAAAAGCCAAATGGCGTTCCTTTGCTTCTGAGCCCTGCCACAGTAGTTTATGATGACATGATGACGTATGGGGTGTTTCCATATTTAGGAGTAAATGAGTAACCAATTTTGGGGTGATTTTTCTCCTGTTACCCTTTGTGAAAATGAAAAATGTGGGGCTAAAGCAACATTTTATTAGAAAAAAAATATAATTTTCACAGCCAAGTGTTTCTAATTTCTATGAAACGCCTCTCAGTTTAAATCACTCACTACACCCCTCAATAAATTCCTTGAGGGGAGCAGTTTCCAAAATGGCATCAGTTTTTAGAGTTTACACTGTAGAGGTATCTCAGGGTTGGCATGGCTCCTAAAAACTATTCTACCAAAATCCACCCTCCAATAGTCAAATAGCACTCCTTCTCTTCTGAGCCCTACCGTGTGCACATACAGTGCTTATGATTACATATGGGGTGTTGCCATATTCAGGAAAAAATGCAGCAAATTGTGGGGGTTTTTTTTAAGGGTTACCGACTTACCGCTTGTGAAAATGAAAATTTTGGGTAAACATTTCATTGGAAGAAATTAAGTTTTTTTCATTTTCACAGCCAAGTGTCTCTTAATTATATGAAAAGCCTGTTGGGTCAAAGGACTCACAACATACAAAAAATTCCATAAGGATGTAGTTTTTTAAAGAAGAACTCCCGGCAAAAATTTTATTCCATGTCCTGCTAGAAATGTATATGATATAATCTGTAGTGAATGTCATTTTCTTACCAGTGTCTGAATTTTTGACTTATATCATCCTGAAGTTTCTTATCTGTGTCATGTGACCAGCAATTAGACCCTCCAACTCACACATAGACTTATGTGTGGACAGGAAGTCTAATTCTCTATGTATTCCTATGAGACTGAAAGTGAGGCTCCCATAGGAATGAATAGAGCAGTTACTGGCTTTCTGTCCTGGATCAGTTGGAGGTCAGGGAGTTGGTCACATGACCCAGCTACAATAAGAAGAGAGGTTTTTACTCACAGAAACAGTCACTGATAAGAAAATGACAATCACTACAGATTATATCATGCACCTTTCTAACAGGTCAGAGAATACAAATTTTTGCGGGAGTTCTTCTTTAAAAAATTAGGCCATTTTGAGGTGTTTTTATTATAGGGGTATCTCGGGGTCTCTTGAAATGCAAAATGATGCCCAAAAACATTGAAGATAAATCTCACCTTTAAAAATCATATGGCGCTTCTTTCCTTCTGAGCCCTGCCGTGTGCCCATACAGCAGTTTACGACCACATGTGGAGTGTTTCTGTAAACTGCATAACCAGGGTAATAAATATTGAGGTTTGTTTTCTTGTTAACCCCTTGCTGTGTGTACAGGAAAAATGGATTATAATGAAAGATCGGCACAAGAAATGAAATGTTTAATTTCACTTCCATTTTGCTTTAATTCTTGTAGAACACCTAAAGAGTTAACAAAATTTCTAAAGTCAGTTTTGACTAATTTGAGGAGTGTAGTTTCTAAAATGTAGTCATTTATGGGTAGTTTCTTCTATGTAAGACCCTTGAAGTCACTTCAAATCTGAGTTTTGGAAATTTATTTGAAAAATTGCTTCTAAAATTTTAAGCCTTCTGATGACCTAAAAAATAAAATGACATTTGCAAAATTATGCAAATTTAGAAAATTGCGAACTTTTCCAAATTCTCTGTAAAATTTGGATTTTTTCAGTAAAGTAAGGTAAAACATATCGACCTAAATTTACCACTGCCATGAAAAACAATGGGGGAGATTTATCAAGATTGGTGTAAGAGAAAAGTGGCTTAGTTGCCCATAGCAACCAATCAGATTTCACGTTTCATTTTCCAAAGGAGCTCTGAAAAATTAAAGGTGGAATCTGATTGATTGCTATTGGCAACTAAGCCAGTTTTCTTTTACACCAATTTTGATAAATCTCCCCTAGTGTGTCTGAGAAAACAAACTCAAAATCAGTTGGATAAATAAAAGCATTTCAATGTTATTATTACATAAAGTGTCATGTCAGATATTTCCATAAGCGGAAAAGTGTCCTGAAGGGGTTAAATTTTGAGGGGCAAAAACTGAAAAAATAGCTGTTCATTAAGGGGTTAAAGGTAATGAATGAAATACAGTGCAAAGGACATACCTACTATAGAAATAGACCTTGCAACTTCTGTGGGGCCTTTGGGAGAGGGGATCAAGCCCTGCTTGTCCCATCCTCTTTCTGAGCTCTTTGTGCTCTCCAAAGGAACTGCATTGTTAGCAAACAGCAGTTTGGGGAATAGCAATATAGGTCATGAAAAGGGAATGACCACCATAATGGGAAGCTCATTTTCATCTGTGCTCTGGTGCTCCTCTTCTATGCGTACCCATGTTTACAGCAAGAAAGAGCTTGAGAACCAGTATAACACAGTGGCAAGAGGCTTGAAATCATGCAAAAGTTGTCTACAAATCAGGGATGCCCACACCCATGCATAATCTTTCTGCAATTAGTGGTTTTTGAACAGGTTATTGTAATTATAATCATAATCATTTTGCAGCTAACAGTAAATGCTACTAATGAGCTCATATCAGTATATTAAACAAAGGCACATATTACTGATAATCTTTTTTGTTATAGAAGAACCCCCGCAAAAAATGTTATTCTCTGACCTGTTAGGAAGGTACATGGTGTAATCTGTAGTGAATGTAATTTTCTTACCAGTGATTGTATTTGTGAGTTATAACCCTCCTTCTGATCCTCAGCTGGGTCATGTGATTGCAGCACTTTGACTCTCCAAATAACACAGCATCTTATGTGTGGACAGGAAGCCAGTTTCTCTATGAATTCCTATGGGAGCCTCAATGTCCATCTCATAGGAATGAATAGAGAAGTAACTGACTTCCTGTCCTGTGTCAGTTGGAGATCAGAGAGTTGGTCACATGACACGACTGAGGATCAGAAGGGAGGTTATTACTCGCAAATACAGTCACTAGTAAGAAGATTACCTTCACTACAGATTACAACATGCACCTTTCTAACAGGTCAGAGAATAAAAAATGTTTGTGGGGGTGCTACTTTAAAGGGGATTCAGCTTTTATTAAGTAATGCCCTATCCTCCTTTCTGACATCCCGTACAGACCCCCACCGATCAGCTGTTCGGGCCTAGCTTTTTCTTTGGAAGTTGGCGCTGTAAACTGTGTAGTGAGAGGACTATGTTACTACAGCTCCCATTGAAGTCAATAGAAACAGCACTGCAGTGACAAGCTCTGTACAACCTGCACATGACAGAAATTTCTAAATGGGGCTTCCCATAAACGTATGCTGCAGAAACAACCATTTATATCCAAGAAACATTTTCAGTTTTATTTGAAAAAGGTTAAGTTGAAATGTTTCTACATGTGGTTCGCTTAGTGGTTAGCACTGGTGCCTTCTATTGCTGGGGTCCTAAGTTCAAATCTAACCAAAGACAACATCTGCATGGAGTTTGTATGTTCTCCCTGTGTTTTTGTGGGTTTCCTCTGAGTACTCCGGTTTCCTCCCACACTCCAAAGACACACTGATAGGGAATTTACATTGTGAGCTCCACTGAGGACAGTGAGAGATAATAATGTCTGTAAAGCGCTGCAGAATATGTTAGTGCTAAATATGGAAGTACAGTCATGGCCAAAAGTTTTGAGAATGACACAAATATTATATTTTCACATGATCTGCTGCCCTCTGGTTTTTATGTGTGTTTGTCAGATGTTTTTATCACATACAGAAATAGAATTGCAATCATATTATGAGTAACAAAAGCTTATATTGACAGTTAGAATGAGTTAATGCAGCAAGTCAATATTTGCAGTGTTGACCCTTCTTCTTCAGGACCTCTGCAATTCTCCCTGGCATGCTCTCAATCAACTTCTGGACCAAATCCTGACTGATAGCAGTCCATTCTTGCACAATCAATGCTTGCATTTTGTCAGAATTTGTAGGTTTTTGTTTGTCCACCCGTCTCTTGATGATTGACCACAAGTTCTCAATGGGATTAAGATCTGGGGAGTTTCCAGGCCATGGACCCAAAATCTCTATGTTTTGTTCCCTGAGCCATTTAGTTATCACCTTTGCTTTATGGCAAGGTGCTCCATCATGCTGGAAAAGGCATTGTTGATCACCAAACTGCTCTTGGACGGTTGGGAGAAGTTGCTCTCGGAGGACATTCTGGTACCATTCTTTATTCATGGCTGTGTTTTTAGGCAAGACTGTGAGAGAGCCGATTCCCTTGGCTGAGAAGCAACCCCACACATGAATGGTTTCAGGATGCTTTACAGTTGGCATGAGACAAGACTGGTGGTAGCGCTCACCTCGTCTTCTCCGAATAAGCTGTTTTCCAGATGTCCCAAACAATCGAAAAGGGGATTCATCAGAGAAAATGACTTTACCCCAGTCCTCAGCAGTCCACTCCCTGTACCTTTTGCAGAATATCAGTCGGTCCCTGATGTTTTTTCTGGAGAGAAGTGGCTTCTTTGTTGCCCTCCTTGAGACCAGGCCTTGCTCCAAGAGTCTCCGCCTCACAGTGCGTGCAGATGCACTCACACCTGCCTGCTGCCATTTCTGAGCAAGCTCTGTACTGCTGGTAGCCCGATCCCGCAGCTGAAACACTTTTAAGAGACGGTCCTGGCGCTTGCTGGTCTTTCTTGGGAACCTTGGAGCCTTTTTGGCAACAATGGAACCTCTCTCCTTGAAGTTCTTGATGATGCGATAGATTGTTGACTGAGGTGCAATCTTTCTAGCTGCGATACTCTTCCCTGTTAGGCCATTTTTGTGCAGTGCAATGATGACTGCACGTGTTTCTTTAGAGATAACCATGGTTAACAGAAGAGAAACAATGATGCCAAGCACCAGCCTCCTTTTAAAGTGTCCAGTGGTGTCATTCTTACTTAATCATGACAGATTGATCTCCAGCCCTGTCCTCATCAACACCCACACCTGTGTTAATGGAGCAATCACTGAAACGATGTTAGCTGGTCCTTTTAAGGCAGGGCTGCAATGATGTTGAAATGTGTTTTGGGGGATAAAGTTCATTTTCTAGGCAAATATTGACATTGCAAGTAATTGCTGTTAAGCTGATCACTCTTTATAACATTCTGATCACTCTTTATAACATTCTGCAAATTGCCATTATAAAAACTGAAGCAGTAGACTTTGTAAAAATTAATATTTGTATCATTCTCAAAACTTTTGGCCATGACTGTATAATATATGGTTAATTTTTTTTATGGTCTTGGATCACTGATTACATTTTTTGATATTCAATGTGACAATCTGACAGATTCCTTACAAATGAAACATTTCAATAACACAGGCAGTAACACAAATCCTAATAATGCTGCTCTATATTAGTCACAACTGAAGGGCTGTCCCCTCAAATTGTAGGGCAATTGTGTGCTAAATAAAGAGAAAGCCTTGGAATATTTGGGGGTGGGTAGACTAGGCGTGGAAAAGGGATGCCTAGAGAAACTCAATATTCAACTCTTCTTGTAAAAGCAGGAGTTAAATCCCATTTCAGCTCCTCCACAGGCTCCCTATCTGCTAGGAAACCATGAATGGCATGTACTTTTCTCAGAGGTCAATCATTAACCTGCCCTAACAAGATTTTGTAGAACGATTAAAAATCAAGCAAGGGGTTGGGAGGGAAGATATAAAGAGGATAGGAGGGGACTGGAAGTAGATTAGCAGCACTTGCCACTAAATGTATGTATATATTCTTATTGTCGAAGAAGAATATGGCTTTTTACCGATGTGCTAAAACAAAGCAATCGAATGCATTCCAATGAACGTCACATCATTCTGGCAGCAATAGGGTTCATTTTAAATGCAGTTATCCCTCTTCTGGTATAATGGCATGCTTTGCTTTTCCCAGAGATGTGACCTCAGGTTTATTCAGCCCTCACAACCACAGAAAATTTCATAAATTATAAATGCTGCTCATGTGTATGGAGGTACTGTCAAGCCAGCCTGGTAATGCTACCTTGTACTTGAGACATACCCTTATGAATAAATGATAGAATTGACTCTGGGAAATAGATGCCTGTAGGGAAAAGAATATATGATCATCATTAAAAAAGAAATCCAGATCATTAAATTATAAAACAGAGGAAGGAGCACAACGTCTAGGTAGATCTGCAGCTTTCCCTGCTTGTGGCTTGCATTTGTATACAACATGCAAATAATATATGTAAAAATGCAACAAAAGAAAACAAAAAAGCCGAGCTCTTCTGTGCATAAACCCATCACAAAAGCAGAGATAGATGTAGTGCAAGGGATATGTTTGATGAAGTGAAGTGCATCCAAGTGTGCATTAAAAGCTATAATTTATTAGCGAGACTCTGGTGACATTTATAAACCACCAAGCGAGACTTAGGTGATTTATATTTGTCACTAAAAGCCAGGAGATAGATTGCTTTCTGTGATGTAGGGTTTTCTACCCTTTAGACAATACAAGGAAACAACATGCATCTACTCTGCCTTTCATTTATGAAAAAAATGCTAAACTGGATCATTGCATGTCATTTACATATACAGTGCTTGGTGTACATTTGCATAGACATATAGATTTTATATATGGCATACTTGTCTCCACATGCTAATGAGGAGGCCTCGTGCAAACATTTGCATATTATTACGTTCCACATGCGGCAAAAAATTGGGTTTTTTTCCTGAGTCTACTTAATAGGAGGTATTGCAGATTCGGATTATTCCTTAGCTAATGTTATCTGAAACAGTCAGGTCTATTAAGATTTTCCTGTCACTAATAGCCTAATAGTCCACTGTTAAGGAATAGAAAAACCTTTTAGTACAGGGACGCCATACATATTCATACGTGTACATATGTCTTTTATAATCCATTAACGCTCAAAGCATTGTGCATCATATAAGTCATTTTTGAATCTGCATAAAATATTACAAAAAAAAAGCGAAGAAAGAAAAAAAAACCTTTGTGTAAATTGTACTTAGAATTCTCTACTTACAGACGAGGGGAATAGAAGCAAAGAATTTTCTATAACATGTTTCTTCTATAGTCTATGGTTATGACTGTGATCCCTGATATGCTCATGAATCTGTTCGAAATGTTTTTTTGTCTAGAATTATTGGCTGCGTTTCCTCTGGTGAGCCTCTTTTGGTGTGACGTTGAGTGGGTACTTGTTGGTGCACTTACTACCTGCAATTAGAAGCCATCAAATTGTTACAATACTTTTCAGATCTGTAATTGCGAGTGATCTTATAATGTTCATTTTGTAGCTCTACCAGTTGTCCATGCTAATGAATGTGTATACAATGTAGTACTGTAATCACTGTCAAATATCCTACCGGGGTTTGGAGAAGTAATGGTTCATAATTTACTATGTATCATAAAAACGCATATAAACATACTACATGCTATATATATAATACATTCTTGTGCTAGTAATTTGGTAGACGTACCTGTTCCCTTTAGTCAGTTCCTATGTGACTCAATTATGTGGTATCTGTTCCACTTCACAAAGGAAGCTGAGCTGTATCTAAGGTGACACAGCCATAAAAATGAATAAGACAACTTATATATCACAGTATGCCAAAGACCATGATGAATATACCTCTGTAAGAAGGCAGATAGATATTTGCAGTGTTCCAATAAACCTCCTTGAATGCTATACATAGAAGCGATATTGACTATCTTAAAGATGGCAAACAATTTTGCATGAAGCATGTTTGATATAAAAGTAATAATCTTGTGTCTTATTTTATGGTGGGCATAACACATTTATTATAATATAATGTGGACCGTTGAATATTTATTTGTAATGCTCCCATTCTGTCTTCCAGGGCTAAATGTAAAATGCACATGTGATTTTATGACAACTATTGCCTAACAACAATTCTACCCAATACAGATGCTACAATTGCTTAGCAGTATGTCAATGCTTTATTATACGGTCTAGCAATACATGTAATTTAGAAACTAAATTAGTAAACCTCTTATACAAATACCATATGAAATATTAATATAGCTCTCCAACCGAAAGCAATTTTTTTAGAATGGTTTACAGATTGATCCCAAAATCCATATCTTCAAATACTGTGAATGGATTTCCCATATAGATCTAAAAGCCTATGTGTGTAAAGAAACGCTAAAGCTGTGGAATTTACATCTATCCTTAATTGCCCACACAAGGGTCATTCTTTACTGTTGTCAGTGCTAGGAGATTGCTGTCAGTGTTTTATACACTTGTGTTATGAGCTGCAGATCACTTTTAGAAGAATTCTATGGCATTATAAGGCTACATTCACTCTATTGTTTTCTACCGTATTTTTCGCCCTATAAGACGCACCGGCCCATAAGACGCACCTAGGTTTTAGTGTAGGAAAATAAGAAAAAAATATTTTTCATCAGATCCTCTTATCAAACTGCCCATAAATTTCAGGACATCACATCAGACCCCCATATCAGCCCTCCATGTCAGAACTCCATCAGCCCTCCATGTCAGCCCCCCACCAGACCTCAGATCAGCCCACTATGCCCCCATACCATCTCACTTTGCACCCACCAGACCTCAGATCAGCAGAATGTGCCCCCATCAGACCTCAGATCAGCAGAATGTGCCCCCATCAGACCTCAGATCAGCAGAATGTGCCCCCATCAGACCTCAGATCAGCAGAATGTGCCCCCATCAGACCTCAGAGCAACAGTATGTGCCCCCATCAGACCTCAGAGCAACAGTATGTGCACCCATCAGACCTCAGATCTGCAGAATGTGCCCCCAACAGACCTCAGATTAGCATATTGTGCCCCCAACAGACCTCATATTAGCATATTGTGCTCCCTATCAGACCTCAGATCAGCCCACCCAGCCACTTAAAGACCATACTTACCTGTTCTGCGCTGCCGCTGCCCTCCCGTCCCACGCTCCACGCTCCTCTCTCTTCCCTGCCGGCACGCACTATGACCTGATGCTTCAGCGTCAGGTCATAGTGCGTGCCGGCAGGGAAGAGAGAGGAGCGCGGAGCGTGGGACCGGAGGGCAGCGGCAGCGCAGAATAGGTAAGTATGGTCTTTAAGTGGCTGGGTGGGCTGATCTGAGGCCTGATGGGGGTCCCTACGTACAAGCTCACTTGTATTCGCCCTATAAGACGCACTGCATTTTTCCCCCTACTTTTGGGGGGAAAAAAGTGCGTCTTATAGGGAGAAAAATTACTGTATATGTATTGTTAAAAAAAAAAAAAAAAAAGATCATTAAGTGGACATTTATTTCATTAGGATAAATTCAGTAAGGGGAGCCCGTTCTGGAAACAGGCAGGGAAGCGATATCTCATTAATGTCTAATATGGGAATACCCCTTTAGCATCTGATGTAAACTGAGATCATTGGATCAATCAGCTATCGAATTAGATTACATGAGTTTCACTTAACTAGTAAAATACAAACAAAAAGAAATTAATACTTGTCATATCAGAGGAGCATATTTACTTCAATGGCTAACTTAGGCTGGCTTCTCATACATGCTGTGAACTCTCTGCCGGAACAGACTGCTGGAGTTCGCTGTATTCGTCATACCCGGATCCTTCCATGCATCACCAGATGCCCGTTTACTGTAATGGGATCCGGCTGCTTTCAGGCATATATGTCAGCTTTTGGCTGGACAAAAAATGTTGTAGTTTTGTCTGGCCGAAAGCCGGCATATATGCCAGATACAGTGAATTCCGCAGTCGGTTCCTCTGCTGGCTACTGCTACCGTTCACAGCACATATGTGAATGCGGCCTTAGGGATTGTTTACATCTTTGTTGACTTTCCAGTTTTCTGTTCCATTAGAACAAAAAAAAAAACAGAAAAAGTGGATCCTTTAAACTGATTGAATGAAGGATACAAATGGTACATCTTCCTCTTCTATCTGTCATCCATGTACTTCAGGAAAGCTCCTTTCAGTTATGTATCAGTTATTTTTGTTGAGAGTAATAGTACAAAAGACAGAACTTTTTCTACCATCAAAAATAACTCAAGCCTGATGGAACTGTGCAACCGATGCTGGAAGTAGTCTCCTAAGATACAATGGCCTCAGGATACAATATTTTCAAAATACAATGGTCTTTCCTGGACCATTGTAGGTTGAAACTAGACTGAACATATGATGCCTCAGACGTAGATGCAACCAGTCAACATGGCCATTCTCTTGTAAAACACCAGTATTGAGTATAGGAGCTGGTGCGGGCTGGGAACTTAAAGTGGCCCTGGGAAAAAATCCTAAAAGTGGCTCTATGTTGTAGGAGGATGCAAACTGACAGAAGGCGGAGCAACACAAATAGTCAGGGTCAGCAATACCATATCACAAAATACCAGCAAAACCAAATACCACAGAGCCACGCAATTTATTGGACCAAAAGCAGTCCTTATGTGTTGGCTATCAATAGAGGCCAATTTCTGTCCTCCTCCTCCAGTTCTTGATAATTAAGAGATGGAACGGGAGGCTTAAGACGTGAAATGTGTGCCAGAGCAGTTGAATTCAGGAGGGTATGTGGGTTGTAGCAGAGAGGAGTGCTTGGGCAGCCCTCTGGACAATTTCCCTGTAAAGACTATGGCCAATCTGCCCATGTATAGTAGCTTCTCCTCAGTGTGGTACTACATGTTTTGAGCTGCTTATTTGGATGTAAGGTGAGGACAACTCCATTTCATTTTTCCTGAAGAAGCTCCTCTCTTCATCAAAGAAAGTGATTTACAGCTTCCAGCATCTATTCCTGACTGTTATATATAAGTACTTGCTTTATCTGTCTTAGGCCACTTTCACATCTCCGGCATGTCTGATTCGGTGGGCTGTTCTAACATAAATGTCAGCTGTTGGCGAGAGAAAAACCACTGCATGCAGTGGTATTTGTCCAGCTGAAAGCCAGCATCTATGCCAGAAAGCATCCTGATCACATACAGGTTCCATTATAGTAACGGGGAGCTGGGAGTGAACTTTTAAATCTGGCTATGTTGGATCCGGTGAACTTCGACGGGTTATTCGAACAGCCTGCTGGATAGTATCACCGAAAATGTGAAATTAGCCTTAGTTATCTGATTATTTTTTCTTGAATCTTTATTTCCTCTTATATTGAGATTATATTTTGGATCTTTGGAACCAATTACTAGTTCTCCATAGAGTTATGGACTCAAGTTACAATGGTCTCAATGTCGTCCTAGAACCAATTTATATTGTAACTTGAGGGACTACGAGTCAAACAAAAATTAATTAAAACTGATCAATTTTTTCTCATTTTGCTGTTCTACTGATGGAACAGAAATATGGAAAATACAACGCTGATGTAAACAAGCCCTTTAGACCATTTATTTTCTCAGTTCCTTACTGACTAGATGACCACTAAAAGATGTTTCAGTCAGTTTTTATAAATGGCATTATGTCAATATAGGCACAAACCACAGATGGTTTCTAGGGCATGTCTGTGTTTTGTTACAATGGTTTCCAATGCCTGTTTTGACATTCGAGCTTGTTCTGCACTCATGTTAGTCTGAGGCAGATAACATTGAGTGGTGCCATGATTTTACTTATCTGCTTGATTACTGCTGGTTAGCTAATCTTGGATGTACATATGAGAGATAGCAGGGGTCCATGTACCAATATCCACTGAATGATATGTTCATAGTTTGCAAAAATATTGTACATGGATCTGTTATTTTGCATATGTAGCTTAGACATCAACCTAAATATCCTAAAGGTGCCTAGTCCAGGAGGCTAGTTCACTCGCTGTAATAATATATTATTATAGGCATATATTTCTATGTGCATGTCTTATTATTAAACATTATGCACATCTGTTATTACCTAATTGTGTTTATTGCATAGAAGCAATTAAACTGAGACCCTTCAAAGCGGATCGTTTTTATGATGTAGCACTGCATTTAGGATCTATTAAGCTATACTAAGATGACCCTATAGTGGTAATAAAAAAAATCTTTATTAGGAAGTATACTATAACAATGCTTACATCCGGTAAACAGAAGGCAAGATATCTTAGACATATATCTAATGTACTAAATGCATAAACTTTATAACATAGAATAAATTCACAACTGCATGTCGAATTCCTACAGCAACCAGTTCAAATGATCTGATCATAGTAGATAGTAGTACAAAGGAGGATGTAAATTGAGGAACTGTACAGTAGAGGATGTAATGTGATGCTTCATTTATCTCAGGACATGTTCAAGAACATAGAGACGGTAGAAAGGATATATAGGACAAGTGTAATTTATTTACAATTTGTTACATATGATATAGCAGGAAAAGGGAAATTGATGCATAATGGTGAAATTGAAAATAAGCTTAATTATGTTTTCTATGAGCAGAGACGGTGAATGAGTACACACAAATTTACTTGAGGAGCAGCATCACAGCCATGTTTGCAATGAGATATCTTTAGGGATTGCTGGCAAACGTATGAGATCAATTGATGGATTTCTGCTGCATATGTCTATTGTCTTGTTTCTCATTATCACCCTCAGTGGTCTATTGTAAACCATACTGCTGCAATCAGTTCATTTTCATTAAGGCCAGTTCATTTTGTCTACACCTTTTTCATGAATCCTTCTCCATACCGTATGTACTCTTCCTACAGACTATATTTAAAATGTTGACTCTTCATGCAATTGTATTTTTTGTCTGTCCAAAAGTAAGTCTTAAATGTATGAATACATCATATGAGCATCAAGTTCACGTTCACTTACCATGTGTAGTCAGTACTTTAAATATTATCTGTTAAATATAAGTCACAGATTACTGATTTCAAGTGAAAGCCCTGTACTCCAGAACAGGGCTTTGGTGTTTTGCCTGGTATATCATGTAACAACATAAAAACGTAAAAATAGTCTTTAGTGATCCAAACAAAATTCATAAAATCCATCTTGGACATAGTAAGTTCTAAGAGTAGTGCCAAAAACAAGAAAATGTCTTGGCCATTTGTCTTATGTGATTCAGGACTGGATTAAAGGGTTCTGTGATGGGTTTTCTAGGCCATTGCACTCTTCACAACATACAGAAAAAACCTGTTGCTCCCTCTACCCATTGCAGCACCAAACTATTAAAGACAAAACCTCTGTGAGAAAAAGTCTGGCAGTGGATCTGGAGTTCACGCACCTTGTGATACACTGTTAGTCTAGTTTTTATTGGAGATCAGTAGGGCCTACTTAAAACTATGGGGTACTACCAGGAATAGCAACTGGTCCATGCCCCAATAGTTCTTACCTTATTTACTACTGCCATTTTGGCCTCACCCTCATTGATTTGGTATATGATCTAGTGGCCCAGAGCTCTACTGCATCAAAGATGAATGGATCCTAGAATTCCCTTACAAAAGGCACATCTATTCATACCTAGCAAATAAGTTATGACCTGGAATGGAATTCATTCAATGCCATCAGCACTGTTTCAGAGCTAGACTAAAGGCCCCTAATTCATCTTACTGTATTTTCGGACAGACCCCACTTGGCCAACAATCTAATGTGTATGGGGATTATCCAATTCTCCCTCGATAGATGATGTAGGGAAGAGAAGGATTGGGTGAACTGAATTTTTCTTTTGCCCTATCCTTTTGTTTTTTAGAGAGATAAGCTTGCATCAGTTTTCTCTTTTTTTCCCCATTGAAAACACACACATGCTTACCAATTTTGCATTGAAGCTATGCACTTTAAATTACACTTATGATATCTACTGCAGCAATATTTATATATATTTCATATATGTTTTTATATTTATCACTGCATCCAGACACTTGTAGTTGCAGTTATTATCAGTTAAAGGGATTATCTCATGGTTATTGTAAAAATAAAAATCATCATATAGTACATTACAATATCTTTCTAACAAAGCTAGAACCAGTCCTGTACCTCACATAGATCCAGAGATCTTACCACTCATTGCTCTTCTAGATTTATATAAAGCTGAAAGCTCAAGGGGAGAGTATTTTCTACAGCAGCTCAGGGGGCGTATCCATTTTGCTGGAGCTCTTTCCCTATCACAGAGGCAGTTGAAGATTGAAACTGAGCATGTGTGGCCATCTCAGTGAGCAAGACAAAGAGATAAGAAAAATAACAAACAGCAGCTGGTGCTATACAGATACATTTTATTGAATAACTCACCGGCTATACAAAATTTTTAATTACATGAAATTACTAAAGTATTCAGATTTAGGTGCTGATTTGAAGACTGTAGAATATTTTTCATAGGACAACCCCTTTAATGTAAATATGGCTAGAGCATGGCCTCCTGGAGGGGCTCCACTAGGCAATAATGGCACTGCCTATCAGGAGGAGGAAACTTCTCCCCTGCAATTTTACTTATGGAAAATGTCCCTCAAAATCTTGGATTAACTTAGCAAACTGTTCTTTGTTGTTGATTGTTCTTTGTTCTTAGTTGTTTATAATATTGTTCAATGTATCCAATGTAAGCAGGTATTTAGTGTCCAGTAGCAGCGATATATTGGCTATAAAAATAAATCAGAAATCATGCCTTCCCATATAGAAAGTACAGTACATGCCAGGAAAGATGTAATCACAGGGGATGTCGGCACACTACAACACAACTGCAGCTTTAAAGTAGAAATAAAGTAATGCTCCATATTGTGTTGAACTATGACTTAAATAATTAAAGGCCCATTTAGGCGAGGCTATTTTTGGGCCAATTATTGGGAACGAACATTTGTACAAATGCTTGTTCCCGATAATTGGGTCGTGTAAAGGTGACGCAGATCATGATGAACGAGCATCAGGTGAACTCATTGTTTACACATTAAATCATCGTTTATGAGCCGCAGAATGTGCTGTGTGAGGATGAGTCCCCATACAGTGGAGGTGATTGCTGCATGTAAATGCAGCTCTTTACCTCCACAAACAAGCAGGCAGTTATGGGCCAGGAACGGTTCCTTCCTGATAATTGCCTGCTCTGTTGGCTGGAGTAACTGTGCCTTTGATGAAGTTCCTGCATAGATTGTAGGATAGAACTGCACTGAAGAATGAGCCCCCTGCTGGGCAGTTGTTACTTTGGCACATATCCATTAAATAAGGACAATTAGCAATATTAATAACTCTCAGAATTTTCCAAAAACTTCCAATATTGATTTCGTGAAACCATGTCATATTTTTTTAGCATTGGTAAGTTTATTATCTATTTATGTTATTTAAAAGGGATGTCCCACGAACAATATTCTATTCCGTTCCGTTAAATGCCAGAGTACCAGATTCAGCATATAACTGATAGAAATGGAACCCAACAGACCCTACTGTTCAGTTTCCATTCGGGTTCCTGTTTTTTTAGTGGAAAAAAGTCCTCCATGCAGGACTTTTTTGTCTCTTTTTGATGGAATCTGAGATGGAGGCCTCGAATAGAGCCTCCAACACAGATGTGGGCAAACTGTAACTTATAGCGTACAGTATATGATAACCATGTATATATCTATACATCTAGATACAATGTAGTACTAATAGTACAGTATCTTTTGGTCTCTGTAATTATGTTTCTGTCTATTTATCTTATATCTATCTATCTCTTATGTATCTATATCTATCTCATATCTATTTATCCTATCTATCTATCTATCATGCATTTCAGTGTTTTTTATAGTGTCATATTTTACAATGTATAAAGCGTTCCTTCCCAACAATCGCTTGCTCGTTGCCAGAGGAGAACATCGCATTTACATTCCTATGAACACTCGTTAGCGATTATCTTTGGGATTCTCGGACCGGATGAAGGGCCCTTAATAAATGACCAGGCTAGGAATATTCTGGAGTAAATACATATCTAAAAATTTTTACTGTGTGTATACATACTATAATATTAATATCCCTGTTTTCATATACTAAAATACCAATTTTCCTGATCCTACTAATTGTTATCATATTTCATTATCCATAATATAATCATCAAAAGCTTATCACCCACATAAATATTCTAACTGTCAGAAAACATTCTTCTTGCCAAACATAGCTATGTGACAGTCATTGAAGAAAATATATAAAACCATAGGGCTGGAGTACTGTCTGAGGTGCCTCTGGCCATAATTAGCATGTCTAGCTGATCATTTTCTTCCCATGTGCCTGCAATACATGTTTTTGTAAAAAGAAAAAAGAAAAAAAGGACTTGCTTCTGATCTCTTTGTAAATGCAGAATTTCAGTTTTTGTGCATCTTAAAATTGATTCCTACCTGATTTAATTAAAGTAGAAGCTCTCCAAGGGGGCTGCATGCCTAGCATTCCCTAATATCACGGTATTATTAGAACTGCTTCTTTTAAAACTGAAAGTGATAAAGTAATATTCCTACAGGGCTGCGGTGAATTCATATTTTAACTATGGAGCCTGCAGGTCAGCAGCGAGGGATTTTAATTGCTCCTAGCCTTATAAAGCTATTATTGGATCGATCTCATTGGTGGTATACATAGTGTAAAAGTCAAAATGGGGTCCTGGCCGTTGTTGGTTTATGCCATCCCACTCCAATATATCAGCTCAACACCACCCATAATGAAAGTGTTGTGAGTCAGGGGTATGTCCATAGGAAAGGAAGCATAGGAACAGCCATAGTTAATATGCTTTGGCTGTCTCTATGTTACATACACTTACATGTATAGGGATCAACTCCAGTAATGCCCTTCTATTACAAAAACACTACTTATGAATTCTTCTTTTTCAGTATTCCACCATTCTATCATACACCTCCATAGCATTTTCTGTGACTACATTTAAGCTGTTGATAATTGAAATACAATATTAGTCATTCACATGAATCCAGAGCTGCAAATTATATGTGAAAAATTAACGTTGCACTATTAATGGTATTCATACAGTGTGAGATCCACTAACAGGTACATGGTATACTGGATTGTCTGAGATTAGGAAAAAATGTGTCCTGTATTGCAGCTGAAGTGAATGGGCATAAGCTGCAAAACCAGGCACAGCCATGGATAGGAGTGGCACTATGTCTAAGAAACAGCTGCCCCTTATTTCTGCTTTCAAACAAACCTTATCTATCTATCTATTTATCTATCTATCTATCATCTATTTATCTATCTATCTATATATCTATCTATCTCATATCTATCATCTATCTATCTATCTATCTATCTATCTATCTATCTATCTATCTATTATCTATCTATCTATCTATCTATCTATCTATCTATCTATCTATCTCATATCTATCTATCTATCTATCTATCTATCTATCTATCTCATATCTACCTATCTCTATACCTATCTCCTATCTATCTATCTATCTATCTATCTATCTATCTATCTATCTATCTCATATCTGTCTATGTATCTATCTATCAATCATCACATGTACTTCAAGTTGTATGGTTGTATTCTCCCAGAAACAGCACTACTTTTCTTCATTTGCTTTGTCTTGTAACTTATCATTAATAGATAGATAGATAGATAGATAGATAGATACTGATGGATATGAGATAGATAGATAGATAGATAGATAGATAGATAGATAGATAGATAGATAGATAGATATAAGATGTATATTAGATAGATATGTGTATTAAAATTAAATATTTTATGTATCAATGTAACATATATATATATATATATATATATATATATATATATATATATAAAATTAATGCACTTATATAGCGCTGACATTAGAATCACACTGTCCCCAATGGGGCTCACCATCTAAGATATATATATATATAAAAGACAAAGACATTGAAGCATAAAATATGCAGCACAGAAAGGCAAGATGCATTTAAGAGGCAGGTGCTTCTTTATCCACAAAACCCTCTTTGCAAATAAAGCCTGACATGGACATGTGTGTCACCACAAATGGCACTAAACAGGCCGCCCTGCTCCTTGGGAAGTAATGTCTCATTACTATGTAATTATGTTTCACCTGCACACCAAACACTGCATTTTAAACCCCTCTAAGTAATATATGCTTGACAACAGGAGCATCTATCATTCCATGTTCCCTTTGGCATGCTTTAATGACATGGTTCAAAAGATAACCCTCCAACATTCATCTTGATTGCTTTTATCTTGACATGGATTCTTTGCATTTTCAAAATAATAAATGCAAATTTTACAATTTTATTGCAAGGTGAAAAATGATAGAAGCATGGGCAAAAAAATATTTACGAATAAAAAATATATATAATGAATTGCTGTTAACAAGTACAGTACAATAATGATAATTATCAAATATTAAAATATTTGTTACACACACCACTATATACGGGGCGTGTGTGTATATATATATATATATATATATAGAGAGAGAGAGCTATGGATTAATATATCATTAGAATATATTATTATAATACTTGATCATGAATATTAGGTACATATTAGGTACATACATTGGGCTCCTATAACCATCTTAAAATCAACATTGTAAAACACATGGTCTTATCTAGAAGATCATGCAGCAACCTGAATGTTTTCATACTATATAAAGTCCTGCTCTTCACAGACTATTATGTGCAGCATTGTTGGTTGTAATGAGATAGAAGACAATGTATCTGTACTTCTTCCCCCTGAACACCACTGTCATTCTGCAGCTGACGATGACAGTCCCTTATCGTGGCATGTATGGCTAACGTCTATCCTGTCACAATACAAAACCCCTGAAACATTTCTGGAGAAGGCGACTCATCATTGAAACCAGAGATGAGAATAATTCTTATATATTGCTATATATAAGGGAACACAATGCCATGTTCAATATTTCAGAAAACATGCATGTTGGAACCCTGGATGTTCTGGTGGGGTAAAGTCTCGATGTTCTATGACAGATATCTCAGCATTGGTGCCAGAATCTAAAGACCTTTCCGAAGAGAACTGACATTGTCTTCTCATTTCTGGCCAGAGGAGCTATCTGTGCAAGGGAATCTTTATGGAGATACTGTCGGCTATTATGTCCATGTATTTTTTGCTCCATCCTTTCTACGAGTGTTTTGGTTTTTGTATAGAGAAGAACTTGTGATAAGTGAGAGGCTGTTCAGTGTGCTCTTGCTGAATGGCTCTCCTCCCACCATGACTTCTCCCGCCCTCCCTCCCAGCTCTCACCCTCCCCACCAGATCCCTGCCATAAATATGAGAGCACAGAGGCTGCCAGAGTAGGGAGCCGTGAGTGACTGGCTGACTGGAGACACTGCTATCTTCTCCTGTGTACATCCTTCTGTCACCTAAAACCAGTCCTTGTTATCTAGTCTAGCCTGATACCAGCTCTGTACTATTAAGGACCTAAGGCGATCCTGTGTAATATAGGTGTACGCCTCCTTGCATTGGATATAATATTTGCATGCTGTGTATTTGCTGCTCTTCACTGTCTTAGTAGATATTACCTGGTCGCTGTCTGCAATGAAAGCTGTGAGCCCCGTGCGTCCCCACAGTCGGAGAACCCCATTGACGGGGGGCGTGTGTGGGGAGCTGGCACTGCACTGCCTCTCTGAACACAGCCTTGGTGTAGCTCATTACAAGATGGAAGAAGAGGAGTCCTTGTGTCTGCAATATGACATGAATGACTGTTACAGTCGCCTCAAGAGGCTGGTACCCACCATCCCCCAGAACAAGAAAGTGAGCAAAGTGGAGATCCTGCAGCATGTTATAGACTACATTCTGGACCTGCAGCTGGCACTGGACACACACCCTGCACTGCTTAGGCAGCAGGCACCTGCCAGGACCCCTCTGACAGACCTCAATAAAGACCCGGTAAGAGACGTCTCCTCCTATATACTAGTGTCGAGTAAGCGTGCCACATGTTAGCTGATGGCACAAGCTGTTGTGTGTGTGGTATCAGCTCGCTTGTATTGGTGCCCACTGGACTCAGCAGAGTGTGATGACAGCTCTGGCATCTGAGGAAGAACAGAGCCACCTGACAGGGCTCCACAGCTTCATATCAGTCCCACACACAGGCATGAGAGATGTAGTGACTGCTGTCCAGATGGCAGGTGATATTCACTGTTATGGCTTATTCTTGTCATTTCCTCTTAGTAGTTTGTGCTCCTGATGAGTGGAAAGCAGCTGTCTCTTCCTCTTGTTTATGCACTGAAAATGTGTTGCAATCATGTTCATCATTACCAAATGCCATAAATTCACCAGTGCACAGCCTGCAATGGCCCTTCCCCAGCTGAAGGCAGCTATGCCCCTCACCCTCTCCTCAGTGCGGATAGCTGGGAAGCCCTCAGCTACATGCCAATTGCCCGTCTGTATGTCAGATTTTAATTAGGAGGAGCAGCCTGAAGGTGATCAGTCTTTTGTGTGTCTTATTCTGAGCTCTGAAGTGTGACCTGTCACAGCTTCTGCAGCCATTGCCCATCCAGTGAGATAAAGGACTGCAACATTATCATCCATCCTTTTGTTTTTCGCCCTTCCTTTTGCTTTACTGTTATTTCATATTAAATTGTAATTAATATGTGTTTTTATTTCTTTTTCCTAGGCTGCATCAGTGGTGAACAATGAAGGGGACAGTATACTGTGTCGCTAGTGTGCCTAAAAGGTAAGCATCGTACTGTATGCGCTTCAGCCTATATAGTGGCCATTTATATTGTAGCTACGCATTATAGTACCCATATGGTGAACACTGATAACTTTAATTGAACTGAGAATTTTCTCACTTTGTACTAAGCTTTCCTTAATTGAGTCAATCATAAGATGTCCATTTTTAACACCATTACTGGTCAGCATATTATCTATGACCAGGGTTCAGCCTATACTGCTCCCGGTCTATTGGCACCATTGCTATTTAATCTAAGAGAAGGCATATGTTAAATGCAGAGGTTGCCTATTATTCTCTTCTGTGTCTGTATCACGAGTGAGGAGAGGGAGTTTGCAAGGATGAGGGTCACAGATGATAGCCCAAAGCACTGTATGAGAACAGGGACTGAGCAGTCCACTGCAGCTGCGTTCCTATGCTTGGACTAGCTTGGGAGCTGTGCTTGTAGTTTGACCTGGTTTGTTTTGGGTTGTTGATCAAGCATGTCTTGTGTTTTGTTGGTGGCGCCAGTAAGTCTGGAGCAGAATGGTTCACACACCCCCTCTATTCATTCCTCTTCCACAGGTGTGCAGCAGGCAAATCCAGAGCCAGGAGGAGCACAGAGAAAGAGAGAGACAAATTAGAGAATAAGGGAGGGAATGAAAAAACAGTCACCAGACAAAAGAGGGGAAAAAACATCCTTCACTTCGCTTTTCCACACTACACGGAGAATCTAATCCTTCACCATGTGTCCACCTTGTATCATCAGACATGCACTGTGGAAGTCCCTGACCTGATGGCATAGGGGTCTTCGCCTAGAGAGAATTACACTATCAAATGAAGAACTGAATATGAAGCTTTACTAATATACCAGAGTATTGTAGATATTTGTCTTTACATCTATTGTTTAAAATAGATGATTTTATCTCTCCGGGGAATTTTCTTCTCCCTGCAGGAATGTTACATATTGTATAGAAGAGAACATGAGTGACATTTCATACTGTATATATAGAGATGTTCTATAAGTGGAAGTGATACAAAAAGTATATGCTTTAATAGACTACTGTAATTATGAAGTATTTTTAATTAAATATTTTGTGTAAATATGAATGTGTCTTTTTTCGTTTCGTCCCAGGGGAATTGGATTTTTTTCTGTTGCGAGACTAAAAAAAATATTAACTGAAGAGACATGAAAAGATGAACTTGTAACTTCCCACCAACTTGAATCAGACGATAAATGACTTGCTTGATGGCATGGAATGCATTCCTTGCTTCGATCCAGAATGCTGTAACCTAAAGTTTTATTCATTCCCTATTTGGCCCAACATAGAGTGTATAGGAAATTCACTGATCACCTTTGCACTCAGTTACAGTCAATGATGTTAAAGGTTGGGAGAAATGTTGAAAGATCATATTTTCATGTCTTTCTGAAATGTGCTGTTCGCTGCATATAGGTTGTTTAAAGTGATTTATTCTTCTTCTAATTAATATATTGTCAGTGTTACAAAAGGACTCCAATGATTACTGAAATGTGTTATCTGGTTAGTAAACACTGGGTTGTCTCATTTTCTAAGCCCCTTGATCTCTACCCCACTTTCCAAGATATAATGGGTTATGTACAACACGCTGTCATTATATACATGTCAAAAATAGTATTACATCATATTTGCTTAGCAATGGCTCCCTGCAAATAAACCGACAGCGTACTCTTTTGTGGAAGTCGCATTAGATTAAAATGACTATATATGTACACGTTCAAATGTGTGGAATTTGGCATTGACGTTGGTACACACGGTGTAAATTGAATAAAATCTGACTCCTTGCTATACATAATCCCATTAGTCTCTAAGGCAGATTCTACTTCCTTGTTCATTCCTTGGTTTGCATGTATTCAATTATCTTATGAATATGGCCAATTATGGTCATTTAGTCCCACTCCAGCTCCATTTTCACAGAAGCAGGCTCTGTTTTTAATTCAGGGTAGGAGGTTATATCCTAATTTCAGATTTGTATTCCACATACATATTGGTGCTATTCTATTTCTAACTGAGGGGTTTTAAAAAGGCTAAATGCATTTCTTTCCCTTCCTTTGTGTCCTTTTCTCAGTGGACCCTGTGCTAGGTAAGCAGACAGTTGATTGCTTGCAACCAAAGGAAACCTTACTGTATTCTATATCACTGTATCTATACTGATTTCATCTGATAGAGTGAGCGCTTCATTATGGAAGCACTCACTAGTATGTAATAGTGCCGAGAGAGGGAAATTACTCGCCGCTCCGGGTCCAGCGCCCTCTGTCTTCTGGCGGCGTTGCACTGTCCTGACCTCGTACAGCATCAGGACGTTGCGCACTCTGACCGATGTTGCACGCAGTCAGGTGACAGTGGCGCCGGCAGGAGAAGACAGAGGAGCGGCGGGGCAGGAGAGGTGAGGAGTTTTTTATTTTACCCTTATGGGTTGATGGGCTGATCTGAGGTCTGATGGGGGCACAGTGGGCTGACATGGCGGGCTGACATGAGGTGTGATGAAAAATATTTTTTTCTTTTCCTACTCTAAAAATCTGGGGTGTGTCTTATAAAGCGAAAAATACGGTAATTGCCACATGGATATTAGCATTATCAATAAAGATGTCCCTGCATACACAGTCTGACCCTCGTGGGGGTCTGGCTCCCAGCACCTCTGTTCAGCTTTTTGAAGAGGCTGTGGCACTCTTCGGGTACTTCATGTTACAACAAACACAGTGCAGTAAATGGTATTCATTTGAATGGAACTGAGATGTATAAAGGCCATGTGACTTGTGGACATGACGTCACAGTCCAAGGAAAGAGGTCATAGTGCTCAAATAAATGCTGGGGTCACAGCCAATAGCTGATCGAGGGGGTTCCCGGGTCAGACGGCCAGTCATAATAGGTCATGAGTATTTACCCCCTTTAAGTGATGGTGAACCTTACAATAATGTACCTTTATTTTTCCCACAGCTCATTTTGACTATCAGTATGGGTACAGGAAATTTTGACGGTACCGATGGGCCTCGGGGGTCCTAAATATTCCAGTAATATTACTTACTACTATGACAACATGAGCAGTTCGGAGCTGTACAGTGTCGATCAGGAGCTGCTGAAGGATTACATCAAGAGGCAGATGTAAGTTGGGTATATTAGTTGAAAATCTCTAGTAGTAATGATCATAAAGAATTCTATATATAATGACGTTCTACTGGCGGGGTGACAGCAGTCGCTGGAATTTTTCCACTATTTCTACCATGCATTGAACATGGGGAAATCCATAGTCCAAACCTCCTTCATAGACTAGAAGGAAGGCTGTAGGTTTCACACGTAGTCCAGTGCCAGAGGTTTTTCAACATGTGGCTCTCGGTCAGTTGATATACTGTGACTTCCAGGCATACCTGTCTGTACCTGTCTGTACATGCTGGGAGTGATCATTTCACAACAGTTGAAGACCCCCCCCCCCCAAATTCATTTATCCACTGAGTTAACTGAAATCTATCTCTATAGTGCCTCCTGCTGTTTGCTCTTTTTAGAATTTCTCTGTCCTACTCACGGAGATGGAAACACACAGTCAGTTCAGTTCTTCAGTTGTCACAAGCTACAGTACAAAGGACACCTCACCAGGGAAAATACATGACCCCTAAGCTGCCAGCTTGACATTAAATGTAGCAGAGCAATAAATGGGGAGATATCTGGATCCATGTGTGAGGTCCAGGGCTGGTTCTAGCTTTGATAGAGAATGTCATGTACTAGAAGATCTGATTTTCATTTTTTACATTACTCATAGAATAAAGCCTTCAAAGGCAGACCAAGTAATGCATAATAGACAGATTTTGGTAACTGTAAGACTCTGTATTAGCGGCCCCAACTCTCTACCATTAGATGACCCTCCCCATATGGTGACCTCTTGAGACAGTTGTCTTACTGAGCATTCCACCATCACTCTTGTTTCAGGCAGATCACCGTAACCTAAAAAAAGTGAAATTGTTTTTGTATTTAGTGCAATGTACACAATTTTGGTAATCTTTCTGCTGTCCATTTTTTAGAGAATATTACTTCAGTGTGGACAACCTACAGCGAGACTTCTTCCTGCGCAGGAAGATGGATTCTGAGGGTTTCCTGCCCATCGGATTAATAGCAAGCTTTCATAGGGTGCAGGCTCTCACCCACTGACATCGGGCTGATTGTTAAGGTGAGGCAGCTGATCCTATTATGCGTTTTCCAGGCCACAGCCTGTTTTCTGAGGGTATGTGGTGGTTTACATTTTTAATCATTTTATGAAAATCTTGGTTTTCAGGCGCTAAAGGATAGTAAAGTCGTAGAAATAATTGATGAAAAGATCAGACGGAAAGAAGATCCCGATGCTTGGCCTCTTTCCAGGCCCTTCTCTCACTGATGCTTCTCAGACAGACTTCTCCCAGCTCATCAACTGCCCAGAGTTTGTACCAAGGCAAGGATACCAGAAAGAGACAGGTGAGTGTGTCTGTACATAGCTGGCCTCGTTTCCCACAGGAACCAATAAGAGCTCAGCTGTCATTTTTTTGTAAACTTCTCTGGTAAACTGAAAGCAGCACTGTGATTGGTTTGCTATGGGACAGTCCTTTCATTACGCTGTTTTAAAGGCTCATATTCGATTCTTGGCCACTGCATGCACCATGAGTAAATTATTTAAGTGCATGTTTAATATTTTGATTTCACTTAAAAATTCCCTATAATTTTATTTATCCACCTAATAGAGTATTGGAGTGTGAAGAGGCAATCATACAGCTCCTGAAGAGTGTTGTTCGTGGGTCCTAACAACACTGGAGCTGAAAACTAACATAGAACTTTTCTTTTCACAATTGCATCATGTGTTAGTTTTAACAAAATTTTAGTTGTAAATTGCAAAATGTATGAAACTCTATAAAGTCCTCCCATCTTGTCCATTGCCAAGTAATGG
>ONZH01014419.1:0-31525 GCA_900303285.1 Rhinella marina
TGCGATTTACAGAAACACCCCACATGTGGTGGTAAACTACTGTATAGGCACACAGCAGGGCGCAGAAGAAAAGGTGCGCCAGATGGTTTTTGTAGGGCGAATTTTGCTGGACTGGTTTTTAGACACCATGTCCTATTTGAAGCCCCCCTGATGCACCCCTAAAGTAGAAACAATCAAAAAGTGCCTGTATTGGAGACTAAGGGATAAGGTGACAGTGTTATTGATACTATTTTGGGGTACATATGATTTTTGATCGCTTTATATTACGCTTTTTGTTAGGCAAGGTAACCAAAAATGGCTGTTCTGGCAGTTTTTCAATTTTTTTTTGTACAGTGTTCATCTGACAGTTTAGATCGTGTACTTTTTTATAGAGCAGGTTGTTACGGACGCAATGATATCAAATATGTCTACTTTCTTTCTTTGTTTTTTCGGTTTTACATAATAAATAGAGTTTTAAATAGTCTAAAACCCCACGCCATTTTTTAAAAATTATTTAATTATTTTTGTAAAAAAATGGCGTGGGGTCCCCCCCTTTTTTCCTTCGCCAGCCAGATACAACCAGCAGCGGCAGCCTGGCACTACCAGGGTGGGAAGGGACACGTTATTGGCCCTTCCCAGCCTAATGGTACCAGCCTGCAGCCGCCCCAGAGCCAGACCCTCAATTTAGAAGGTCCAGTCCTGCGGGTACCTGGCTCTTCCCGGCACCCCTAGTGGCGGTGGGTGCCGAGGTAATAGATGTTGGGGTTAGTGCTGGCCTGCCATACCGGCAAGCACTAAGCCCAGTATTAGTAATCAGGGCCGTCAGTAGATAGCCATGATTACTAAAACTGTAGTATTGTAAAAAAAAATATACACACACAAGTATAAAACATTTTATTGAAATAAACACTCCCCCAGACCCCTGTTTGACCATTTTATAAAAAAAAAAAATCTGGTCCGATGTAGTCCACCGAATCTGAAGTAGTCCTCTGCATTCACGACCCTGAAAAATAGAAAACAAACAAACACAGACCACTTACCTCTTCCTGCACTGGGATAGTACACACAGCGATGTCACTGTACAGGGATAATAAACACAGTGATGTCACTGTACAAGGATAATAAACACAGTGATGTCACAGTACAGAGATAATAAACACAGTGATGTCACTGTACAGGGATAATAAACACAGTGATGTCACAGTACAGAAATAATAAACACAGTGATGTCACCGTACAGGGATAATAAACACAGTGATGTCACAGTACAGGGATCGGCGTCTCGTGCCCCCATCAGACCTCAGGTCGGCGTCTCGTGCCCCCATCAGACCTCAGGTCGGCGTCTCGTGCCCCCATCAGACCTCAGGTCGGTGTCTTGTGCCCCCATCAGACCTCAGGTCGGTGTCTTGTGCCCCCATCAGACCTCAGGTCGGCATCTTGTGCCCCCATCAGACCTCAGATTGGCGTCTTGTGCCTCCATCAGACCTTTGGTCGGCGTCTTGTGCCCCATCAGACCTCAGGTCGGTGTCTTGTGCCCCCATCAGACCTCAGGTCAGCGTCTTGTGCCCCCATCAGACCTCAGGTCAGCGTCTTGTGCCCCATCAGACCTTAGATCAGGGTCTCTCCCCCCCCCTCAGACCTCAGATCAGCCCACCCAGCCACTTAAAAAAAGCATACTTACCTGCCTTGCCACGCTGCCGCTGCCATCAGGTTCCACGCTCCACTGTCTTCCCTGCCGGTGCGCACTATGACCTGATGCTGCGTCAGGTCATAGTGCGCGCTGGAAGGGAAGACAGTGGAGCGTGGGAGCCGAGGACAGCGGCAGCGCGGCAGGACAGGTAAGTATGCTTTTTTTAAGTGGCTGGGTGGCTTGGGGCCAGGTCCTCTGGTGGGCCAGTCAGACACTGTGCAGGTCCCTACCTTATGTAAATTTAGGTCACATGTCACTGCCAGCCAATCACTGCTGGGGAGGTATAGGGGCTGTTACATCACAGCAGGCGTTCCCACAGGCTTCCCTTTGATGCTGATTGGCTGAAAAAACCGGGCATTTCAAACTTGCAGTGACGCACGAATAATCACAAGTCCGCGCTGCCTCGGGATGCCGAGCCGAGCCGAGGCGGGCAATATTCGTGCGAATCACGAATATTGCCACTTCGATTCGCTCATCACTAATAATAAAGCATTTTTGAAAATAAATTATGTCCTTGTGTCTCCATTTTCTGAATGCCATATCTTTTTTGTTTTTCTGCCAATCAATGTGTGTAGGAGCTCATTTTTTGCAGGAAGAGTTGACATTTTTATTGGTACCATTTCTGGGTACATATGATTTTTTGATCATTCGTTATTACACTTTTTGGGGCAAGGTGACCCAAAAATTGGTAATTTTGACACAGTTTTTATTCATTCATTTTTACTGCTTTCACCTGAGGGGTTAGGTCATGTGAGATTTTTGTAGAGAAGGTTGTTACGGAAGTGGCGATACCTAACATGTATACTTATTTTCATTTATTTAAGTTTTATACAATAGTATCATTTTTGAAACAAAAAAATCATGTTTTAGTATCTCCATAGTCTGAGAGCTGTAGTTTTTTTTATATTTTTGGCGATTGTATCAGGTAGGGGCTCATTTTTTGCGGGATGAGATGACGGTTTGATTGGTACTATTTTCGGGTAAATATATCTTTTTGATCGCTTTGTATTGCACTTTTTGTGATGTATGGTGACCAAAAAATGTTTTTTCTGGCACAGTTTTTATTAAATTTTTTAGGGCATTTACCTTTTGGGGGAAGAGTGTGATATTTTTATAGAGCAGGTCGTTACGGACGCAGCGATACCTAATACATCTTTTTTTTTTTTTTTGTTTTACACAATAAAAGCATTTTTGAAAAAAAATATGTTTTGTGTCTCCATTTTCTGAAAGCCATATTTTTTTCATTTTTTTGGTGATTGTCTCATGTAGGGGCTCATTTTTTGCGGGACGGCCTGATTGGTGCTAATATGGGGTACATACGACTTTCTTGATCACTTTTAATACCTTTTTTTGGGAAGTGATGTGGCAAAAACTTTAATTCCATCATAGTTTTTCTCTTTTTTTTTTTTTAAAGGTGTTCACCGTGCCGGTATTGTGATCGGTTTATAGATCGGGTTGTTATGGACACAGCGATACCAAACATGTCTAATGTTTTTTATTTTTTTTTTATTTTTAATCAATTATTAATGTGTGGATATAGATTTATTTTTTCACTTTTTTGTTTTTACTTTTTTCACTTTTTGACCCAGACCCACTTGGTTCTTGCAGATCCAGTGGGTCTGAGGGCTGTATAATACACTGCAGTACACTGTATAGTGTACTACAGTGTATTTTCATTCATAGTAAGTCTGTTCAGGCTCCTGTCTTTAGCAGGAGCTTGATCAGGCTTAGCTAGACCATGGCAAGCTGGATGCCTGTGAAAGCATCAAGCATCGGGTTGCTGCCACGGCACAGCAGCGACCCAATGGGAGAGGGAGGGAGCTCCCTCCCTGTTAACCCCTTCCATATAGCGGTCCCGCTTGCAAACCGCTCGGCTATCCTGAACATCGGGGCAGGCAGGGAGGGTTCAAATTGCGTTGCTGCCCGCCCAGGGAGGAGCGCCGGACCAGGAGCGGAGCCGCGGCACAGGAGAGGTGAGAGAAGTTTTTTATTTTATCCTTATGGGGCTGGGTGGGCTGATCTGAGGTCTTTGAGGGGCACAGTAGCCTAATATGGGGACTGATCTGAGGTCTGATGGGGGTAGAGTGGGCTGATATGGGGGCTGATCTGTGGTCTGATGGGGCAGAGTGGGCTGATCTTGGGGGCACAGTGGGCTGATATGGGGGCATAATGGGCTGATCTAAGGTCTGATGGGGCACAGTGGCCTGATATGGGGGCACAGTGGGGTGATATGGAGGCTGATCTGAGGTCTGATGGGGCACAGTGGGCTGATATGGGGGCTGATCTTAGGTCTGATTGGGGTCTGACATGGTGGGCTGAGGGGGTTCTGACATGGAGGGCTGATATGGGGGTCTGATGTGATGTTCTGAAATTTATGATATGAGGTGTGATATGAGTGATATGAGGTCTGATATGAGGTGTGATGAAAAATATTTTTTTTTTATTTTCCTACTCTAAAATCTGGGGTGTGTCTTATCATCAGCTGCGTGTTATAAAGCGAAAAATACGGTAAAAGTGTTCCAAAGTTATTACCACATAAAGTGACACATGTCAGATTTCCAAAATTTGGCCTGGTCCTTAACCTCTTCCCGACCGCCCACGGTTAATCTACGTCGCTGCTTGCTGGGCTTTTTGCTGGGCGATCGGGACCCCCAGACTGCTAATATCCCCCTAAAATGTATTTATAAATATATATTTACTATTCCCCCCCAGATGATTATTTGTGGCATCATTTGAGGATGGTCGAGCGGGGAGGGCGGAAGGGGCAGGTGGGTGGCAACGCGATTTGAACCCTCCCAGCCTGCCCCGATTTTCAGGATGGTCGAGCGGTTTGCAAGTAGAGTGTCAGCATACAGCTGATACTCTGCTTGAAACTGCTGACATCGGTGCTGGCACCGATGTCAGCCGTTTAACCCCTTCCATGCCGCGGTCCATAGGGACTGCTGTATGGAAGGGGTTAACAGGGAGAGAGCTCTCTCTCCCATCGGGTTGCTGCGGTGCCGTGGCAGTGACCTGATGCTTGGCTGGATCACAGAGGGAGGGAGCTCCCTCCCTCCTCCATCGGGACGCTGCTCTGCTGTGGCAGCGTCCCGATGGTTACCATGGCAAACGGACACTTTCATAGGCGTCCGGCTTGCCACGGTACAGCTAAGACTGATCAAGCTCCTGCTAAAGGCAGGAGTCTGATCAGGCTTACTATGAATGAAAATACAGTGCAGTACACTACACAGTGTACTGCTGTTTGTTATACAGCCCTCAGACCCACTGGATCTGCAAGAACCAAGTGGGTCTGAGTCAAAAAGTGTAAAAAAAATAAAGTGAAAAAAAGCAAAAAAATAAAGTGAAAAAAGTAAAAAAAATAAAGTTTTACAAAAAATAAAAGTTTCAAGTAAAAAATAAAGCACACTTTTCCCAAAATAAAGTAAAAAAAATTTAAAAAAAGGGGAAAAAAGAAAAGTATACATATTAGGTATTGCCACGTCCGTATCGACCGGCTCTATAAAAATATCACATCATCCACCCCACCAGGTGAACGCAGTAAAAAAAACAACAAAATAAACAGTGCTAAAACAGCCATTTTTTGGTCACCTTCCCTCACAAAAAGTGTAATAGTAGGTGATCAAAAAGGCGTATTTAACCCAAAATGATACCAATCAAACCATCATCTTGTCCCGCAAAAATGATACCCTACCTGAGACAATCGCCCGAAAAAAAAAAAAAAAAGCTCTCAGAAAATGGCAACACAAAAAAAGATTTTATTCTGTTCAAAAATAAATCTAATGTGTAAAACTTTCCAAAAATAAAAAAGTTAGACATATTGGGTATCGCCACGTCCGTAACAACCTGCTCCCTAAAAATATTACATAAGATGGCCCCCCAGGTGAATGCTGCAAAAAAAAAAAAAAAAACTATGCCAAAACAACCATTTTTTTCCCTCTTGCCTCACAAAAAGTGTAATAGCAGGCAATCAAAAATGTGTATTTAAAGGGTTTCTACAGTTTTTAAAAACTGATGATCTATCCTCTGGATAGATCATCAGCATCTGATCGGCGGGGGTCCGACACCCGGGGCCCCCGCCAATCAGCTGTTTGAGAAGGCAGCGGCGTTGTAGGAGCGCCGCGGCTTTCTCTGTGTTTACCGCAGGCCCAGTGACGTCATGACTAGTATCACTGGCCTGGGCGGGGCTAAGCTCTGTTCACATTAATGGAGCTTAGCCGCGCCCAGGCCAGTGATAGTAGTTGTGACGTCACTGGGCCTGTGGTAAACACAGAGAAGGCCACGGCACTCCTGCAGCGCCGCTGCCTTCTCAAACAGCTGATCGGCGGGGGCCCCGAGTGTCGGACCCCCGCCGATCAGATGCTGATGATCTATCCAGAGGATAGATCATCAGTTTTTAAAAACTGCAGAACCCCTTTAACCCAAAATGGTACCAATCAGACCGTCATCTCGACCCGCAAAAATGATACCTGAGACAATTGCCCGAAAAATAAAAAAAATATGGCTTTCAGAAAATGGCAACACAAAAAAAAAGATTTTTTTTTGTAAAAAAAAAATCTAATGTGCAAAATTTTATAAAAATTAAAATGGTATACATATTGGGTATTGCCGCGTCCGTAACAACCTGCTCTATAAAAATATCACATGATTTGCGCCCTCAGGTGAATGCTGTAAAAAAATGTAAAAAAAACACTATGCCAAAACAGCTATTTTTTTCACCTTGACTCACAAAAAGTGTAATACCAAGCAATCAAAAAGTTTTATGTACCCCAAAATGGTACCAAGGAAACGTCACCTTATCCCGCAAAAAATGAGCCCCAATATAAGACAATAACTCAAAAAAATAAAAATCATTCGCTCCCACAAACCAATCCATCAAAATCTGTTCTGCAAAATCCATATGGCACTCCTTCTGTTTTGAGTCCTGCCATGTACCCCCACAGCAGTTTACCACCACATATGGGGTGTTGTTGTATTCAGGAGAAAATGGGTAACAAATTATGGGGTGCTTTTCTCCTGTTATTCCTTGTGAAAATGAAAAATTGGGGGCTAAAGCAACATTTTATTGGAAGAAATAAAACTTTTGATTTTCATAGCCAACTGTTTCCAAATTCCGTAAAACGCTTAGGGGGTCAAAGTGGTCAGTACCCCCTTAATATATTTTTTAAAGGGTGTAGTTTCCAAAATGGGGTCACTTTTTGAGGGTTTCCACTGTAGGGGTACGTCAGGGTCTCTCAATTACAAAATGGTGCCTAAAAACCATTCTAGCAAAATCTGCCTTCAAAATCCGTATGGCGTTTCTTTCCTTCTGACCACTGCCACAAACCCATAGAGACGTTTACCACCACATATTGGGTATTTCTGTAAACTGCAGAATCAGAGTAATGTATATTGAGGTTTAGTTTGCTGTTAACTCTTGCTGTGTTGCGAGAAAAAAATTATTAATCTACCAAAAAAGTGGAATTTTGAAATTTCACCTCCATTTTCCTGTAATTTTTGTGGAACACCTCAGAGGTTAACAAAGTTTGTAACATCAGTTTTTTATAATTTGAGGGGTGTAGTGTCTAAAATGGGGTAATTTATGGGTGGTTTCCATTACGTAAGCCCTTCAAAATCACTTTATATTTGAATTGGTGCTTAAAAAATTGTTTTGGAAATTTTGTTGAAAGTTAGAAAAAATGCTTCTAAACTTCTATGCCTTCTAACGTCCGAAAAAAGTAAAATGACATTTATAAAATGATGCCAACATAAAGTAGACATATTGGGAATGTAAAATAATAACTATTTTTGGAGGTATTACTATGTATATTGAAAGTGGAAAAATTGAAATTTGGAAATTTGGTATTTTTTTTATAAATAAAAATGAAATATTTTGCCACAAATTTACTACTGTCATGAAGCACAATATGTGACAAGAAAACAATCTCAGAATGGCCTGGATAAGTAAAAGCGTTCCAAAGTTATTACCACATGAAGTGACACATGTCAGATTAGAAAAAAATGGCCTGGGCAGGAAGGTTTTAACTACCTTTCACCATAAAAGGGTTAAGGTGAATAATGGCCATGTCCTGACGGGGTTAATAGTGTTTTTTTGTTTTTAGCTTTCCATGTTAGTCTGAGTTCACACTTCAGTTATTTGATCAGTTGTTGCCATCAGTCAGTGTGAGCCAAAACTAGGTGTGGGTCAAAAGCACAGAACATGTCTAAATATTTCCACTATGCCTTATCTCTGAGGAGGCTTCACTACTGGTTTTGGCTTACAATAACTGATGGAAATAACTGACCAAATAAATGAAGTGTGAACTGGGCCTTACTGTAACAAAATCCTGTGTGTGTCAGTTTTATAATAGGCTGACACTTCCTGTCTTGTATACATCACTTATCAACAGTCTTCTCATTACAATCAAGATTACAGAAACAATACTAACCCCTCTATTTTAAACATCAGTTTCCTATATTCATGTGGCTTCTGATGAGTCGGACTGGGGTGCCTAGGGCCCTCCAGTAAAATATATTCTGGGTGCCCACTGTTAAGCAACATGCAAATATTACCTGCTCACATAGCAGCAGCAGCAAGAAACTATGATGATTAATTATGGGTGTCCTTGCAGAGAGGGCAGGTCATTGAGAAAGATGCTGACTGACCTGCATCTGTACCTAGAAGTCATCTCATCCACTGGATGTGTCTATAATAGTTTGTAAAATAATCTACTCAGTTTTTTTATAGGACCATAGGCTGGTTGAGATGCTGTATGCTGCCTATCTGTATGTAGTCCAGTCAGTCTACTGTGCCATGTGCTGCTTGTGCATGGGGTGTGGGACTATGGGACCACCTTACTTAGGGGCCCACCGGGGGATCCACCTGTAAGCCCTGTGTGCCAGTCCAAGCCTGGGGTGATTTAAAGCATTTATCAGAACTGAGGTTCACAGAGCTCAAGCAAGATAGTTGCCTCATAATCATTCATAATAATAATAAATAAAAAAAAAGAATCTAGTAATATATGGGGGAATTTATCAAGCCCTTAAATCCTGAATTCTAGCTTCAAAAAGTCACAAACAAGACATTGTGACTTTTTCAGCTTAATTGCGTAAAAAACATTTTGACATGGTGCAGAAGTGGGCATTGTTACCGCGTCAAGCTGATTTTAGCCAGATTAGTGGACACCATAAAAGTTGAAAAATTGTCACAATCTTACTCTAGTGAAGTGGAGAAATATCTTAAGTGTTAGGGTTTGGCTATCTTGGTTTCTCAACAGTGCCCAAGGATTACAGTGGGATCACAATGTAGCAGTGCTAGCATAGAAATGAATGAGGTTGCAGCACGACTCACACGTTTGCCATGACCATGACCCCAGAATCGCCAAAAATCAAGCCTGAGTTTCAGCACTACCAAACATACAGGAGAATACAGCACCACTTGCCTATTATATCAAGTGATGTGTCTTCTATTTCCTCATCTTCTCTATTCAGCCCTGACCTCCATGACAAATTACTTCACCCACGTCTTGTCTCTACATTTGCCACATGGACATGTCTTCTTTGGTATGGACGCTTACAGAAATTTCTTTACTGTGTACAAGCTTTCAGAGCAGATAGGATAAACAATAGAAGGAAAACATCTGGAATATTGGTTACGGCAAACTGATTCAGTGACTCTGTTCATATGAGCTGAAACCTTAAGCTGGATTTACATGGGCCAACTGAGCTGCCGATTCGGCTGCTTGCTCAGTGAAGGAGACCCTGCATTTACATGCAGCGATCTCCTTCGTTGTATGCAATCCCTCGTCCGCATACAGAATCGTGGTTTCTGAGCAGCAGATTGCTTTTTAGAGAAAACAATTTGCTGCCCAGAAGCCATGATTGGTGGTGCCTGCATGAACAACAGGATCACCCTATGAATAAGCATTTTGGCAGCAAATGTACATAGCCAGATTGTTTTTGAATGGTCCTTTCCGATAATCTGCCCGATTATCAGACCATGTAAATGCACCTTTAGTCACAGGCTATTTACTACTTACTGGTACTCAGCAACTGGTACTGCAGAAGAGAAAGAACTTTTACTCCAGAACATTTTTTGCATAACACCCCTCATCAAGTCTCTTGAGATATGTTCGGAACTAATTTGGGCTTTAGACACAGACATCTGTACAAACATATGTATAAGGTGAATCTTGCGGATGTTGGAGTGCTGGTGGATTCCTGACAGGCTGCATAGTAGCCAGGCATCAGGAACAAGCAAACCCAATGAAGACTCTGTTTAGTTGCATTCCAGTCGAGAACTGGATTGTGTAGACGGAGCCAAGACAGTCCCAGCAGAAGTAGATAGATGCAGGCTGAAAGTACAGGGAAATTGTCTCAGAATGAGATGCGCCAACTTGAAGCTCTAGTTGTGTTTCAAGTTCCTTGCTCTTGTGCTTATTAGATTGCTTATTCCTCTGGCTGCTCTGTCTGATCTGTCTGCTGACCACTCTCTGTCTCTCATTTGGTACTGCATAACTTTTCTGGTTCAGACCCATTTATGTACAAGTGCATCTCAATAAATTAGAATATCATCAAAAAGTTTTTTTTTTTTTTCAGTAATTCAGTTCAAAAAATGAAACCCATATATATAGAGTCATTACAAACAGAGTGAACTTTTTCAAGTGTTTATTTGTGTCAATGTTGATGATAATGGCTTACAGCCAAGGAAGACCCACAATTCATTACCTCAAAAATTAGAATAATTAACCCAAAACACCTGCAAAGTCTCCCTAAGTCTTTAAAAAGGTCCCTTAGTCTGGTTCAGTAGGCGACACAATCATGGGGAAGACTGCTGACTTGACAAATGTCCAGAAGGCTGTCATTGGCACACTCCACAAGGAGGGTAAGCCACAAAAGGTCATTGCTAAAGAAGCTGGCTGTTCACAGAGTGCTGTATCAAAGTATGGAAGGAAAAAGGGTGGTAGAAAAAGGTGCACAAGCAACAGGGAGAACCGCAGCCTTAATATGATTGTTAAGAAAAGGCCTTTCCTAAATTTGGGGGAGATTCACAAGGAGTGGACTGCTGCTGGAGTCAGTGCTTCAAGAGCCACCACACACAGACGTATCCAGGACATGGGCTACAAGTATCGCATTTCATGTTTCAAGCCACTCATGATCAATAGACAACGCCAGAAGTGTCTTACCTGGGCCAAGGAGAAAAAGAACTCATTGTTGATCAATGGTCAAAAGTGTTCTCAGATGAAAGTAAATTTTTCATTTCATTTGGAAATCAAGGTCCAAGAGTCTGTAGGAAGAGGGGAGAGGCACTCAATCCAAGCGGCTTGAGGTCTAATGTGAAGTTTCCACAATCAGTGATGGTTTGGGGAGCCATGTCATCTGCTGGTGTAGGTCCACTGTGTTTTATCAAGACCAAAGTCAGTGCAGCCGTCTACCAGGAAATTTTAGAGCACTTCATGCTTCCCTCTGCCGACAAGCTTTTTGGAGATGGAATTTTTATTTTCCAGCAGGGCTTGGCACCTGTCCACACTGCCAAAAGTATCAATACCTGGTTTAATAACCACAGTATCACTGTGCTTGATTGGCCAGCAAATTTGCCTGACCTTAACCCCATAGAGAATCTATGGGGTATTGTCAAGAGGAAGATGAGAGACATCAGACCCAACAATGCAGACGAGCTAAAGGCTGCTATCAAAGCAACCTGGGCTTCCATAACACTTCTGCAGTGCCATAGGCTGATCGCCTCCATGCCACGCCGCATTGATGCAGTCATTCATGCAAAAGGAGCCCTAACCAAGTATTGAGTGCATTTACTGTACATACTTTTCATTTGGCCAACATTTCTGTGTTTAAATTTTTTTTAGATTTGGTCTAATATAACATAAAAGGTTAGTATATAAAATGAGAATGCTTGGACTGGGAGAAAATGTCTGTATGTGGGTAAGTAACTGGCTCAGTGATAGAAAGCAGAGGGTGGTTATTAACGGTACATACTCACATTGGGTCACTGTCACTAGTGGGGTAGCACAGGGGTCAGTATTGGGCCCTATTCTCTTGAATATATTTATTAATGATCTTGTAGAAGGCTTGCATAGTAAAATATCAATTTTTGCAGATGACACTAAACTGTGTAAAGTAATTAACACAGAAGAGGACAGTACACTGCTACAAATGGATCTGGATAGACTGGAGGCTTGGGCAGAGAAGTGGCATATGAGGTTTAACACTGACAAATGTAAGGTTATGCATATGGGAAAGAATAATGCAAGTCACCAGTACATACTGAATGGTAAAACATTGGGTAACTCTGACATGGAAAAGGACCTAGGAATTTTAGTGAACAGCAAACTAAGCTGTAGAAACCAGTGTCAGACAGCTGCTGCCAAGGCCAATAAGATAATGGGTTGCATCAAAAGAGGCATAGATGCCCGTGATGAGAACATAGTCCTGCCACTTTACAAATCACTAGTCAGACCACACATGGAGTACTGTGTACAGTTCTGGGCTCCTGTGAACAAGGCAGACATAGCAGAGCTGGACAGGGTTCAGAGGAGGACAACTAAAGTAATAACTCGAATGGGTGGACTACAGTACCCAGAAAGATTATCAAAATTAGGGTTATTCACTTTAGAAAAAAGACGACTGAGGGGAGATCTAATAACTATGTATAAATATATCAGAGGTCAGTACAGAGATCTCTCCCATGATCTATTTATCCCCAAGACTGTTACTGTGACGAGGGGATATCCTCTGCACCTGGAGGAAAGAAGGTTTGTACACAAACATAGAAGAGGATTCTTTATGGTAAGAGCAGTGAGACTATGGAACTCTCTGCCTGAGGAGGTGGCGATGGTAAGTTCACTACAAGAGTTCAAGAGGGGCCTGGATGTATTTCTGGAGGGCAACAATATTACAGGTTATAGTTATTAGAGATGGGTCGTTGATCCAGGGAATTATTCTGATTGCCTGATTGGAGTCGGGAAGGAATTTTTTCCCCTATAGTGGGGAAAATTGGCTTCTATCTCACAGGTTTTTTTTCCTTCCTCTGGATCAACTTGTAGGAAAACAGGCTGAACTGGATGGACAGATGTCTTTTTTTGGCCTTATAAACTATGTTACTATGTAATATTCTAATTTTCTGAGATAATGACTTTTATGTTTTCCTTGGCTGTAAACCATAATCATCAACATTAACATAAATAAACACTTAAAAAGTTCACTCTGTTTGTAATGACTCTATATAATATATGTGTTTCACTTTTTGAATTGAATTACTGAAAAAAAGCAACTTTTTGATGATATTCTAATTTATTGAGATGGACTTGTATGATGGTATTGTGTTTGTCTGTGTTGTTTGTCCATCTCTGCAGTTATATAGCATAGAGACCATCGAAAGAAACATGGGTTCTAGCCTTAAGGCTCACTGTCCTTGTCTGTCGCTACTAATAGTTATAACACCTTGTCTGTTAGGTTGCATGATGTGATGCTACTATTGCTGCTACTGTTACCGCTACACAGCTGCGCTCTCCTACCTTTTCCATGAGGTTCCATATCCGCACTGTACTATTGCTGCTCCCAAAAAAATGATACTTTTTGGATGCTTTTTCAGAACAAGCTACTCTTTCTTTTGACACCAGCATATGAGTGTATAAAAGAGGCAAGCATTTTCCCCCATCAAGATATAGTTTTTGGATGTTTGTTCAGAACATGTCACTGCTTCTTCTGACACTGCTGTGTGTATAAACATGGGCAGGCATAATTTTTAGATGCTTGTCAAGTGCATGCCACTGTTTCTTCTGACATTAACTTGGGTATGTGTATAAACAGGGGCAAGTATCTGACTCCATTAAGGCATAATTTTGCCTGCTTGTTCAGAAAAACACTGCTTCTTCTACTGTGTATGTCTATAAAAATGGACGGGCAAATGTTAAGGCATACTTTTTCTACTGCTTGCTGTTATTGATTCGATCACATTCACATCACATGTTATGACTGATTCATTTCTAATTAACTAATTTCAGTACTTTGATCATCTCTAGCACTAGTCAGCTCTGCAAAACCAAATGATAAACTGTATTGCCCTATAACATCAGAATAATACTGTACACACCCTTAGGAGTACATGATCTGTTTAACATTTTTAATCTGTTGACACATAGTAGATCCATCCCTACCATGTAAATTTGTATAGCAATATAATAGAAATATTCCAACTACTATTCCAACGTACGTACCACATTGTAATTTTCAGTGTCACTTCTATCTCTCAAAGTAACAGTATCATGAAAGCTGACAGATCATTTTAACCTTGCTACTTTAGTTTAAAATTCTACTTCAGATACTTAAAGCTTCCAAAGAATCACCTGAGAGCTGTTTAGGTTCATTAGTGCAAAATTGACAATTGGAAACAAAACTAAAGATATCAGAAAACTAAAATCCTGCAGTTTTCTCACTGGCCACCTGGCTTAAAATATATAATATACTAGCAGAAGGACCCGGCTTCGCACTGGTATATTTCATCTATTTCATTTAATGTTTGTGTGTCTTTGCAGAGAGAAAGTCACCCTCCCTCCCACCCCTGCAGCTGACAGAAGTTGATTTTTACCTTCATTTTTTCAATCCCCATTGGCTGCGGAGTGGGAGGGGGGGCGTGACTTGACAGGGTCGGGGGTGTGGCTTAGTGAGACCTGGGGCAGGGGTTTTAAGTCCTTTTTTGAAGGGCGGCCTGAATTACAGGTCAATGCCATGGTAATTTATGAGGAAACACAGTGGGTAGTAGTGAAAGAAAACATCTTTTATTACTATTGAATGGTTTTAGTCTAAAATTAGTCAGTGTTGTCCACAGCGCTCTCCCATTTAAAGCAGTGAAGAGAAATGGCTGGGTTGTTATGGAAACCTGCACTAAACCTGTGTGTGTCTGTGGAGAGTATGGCAGTTTGGATTTAAAGAGAAAGACTTCCAGGCCAATATTGGCTAATGCAGGTACCGTTCCTGAGATATTCCCAAAATATGACCTAGAGACCTGAGACCCAGTCTAAAACCTTCCCGGACACCTGATGTACCTGTGTGCCGAATTTGGTGAAAATTGGTCCAGTAGTTTGGTCGCGCATAAAAAACAGACAGACGGACAGACAGACAGAAACTCATTTTTATAATATAAGGAGATAATATGTATATATGACTATTTTCTTTTAAGAGCAGCTACATGGGCCACAAAGGAAAGGACTTTTTAGGAATTCTCTGCGACTTATGCAGAGGTCAGGAGTGAGCTCTTCCAGCCTGGGCTATTGATGAGACGTCACTTCCACATCCCAGTACCAGGGCGGTGCTGGGGCCAAAACTTTTAGTTTTCAAGGGTATGTGCAAATGAATAGGATTCAGGAATTTGAGCATAAGGTTTGAGTTTGCAATAGTGATATCTACAGTGCATTCGTAAGTCTTCAGACCCTCTCACATTTTGACATTTTCTTATGTTGCGGTTTTCTGATCAATCAAGTTTTTTCCCATCATTTTGCACTCAATACCCCATAAAGATAAAGTAAAACAGAATGTTTGAAATCTTTGCTAATTTATTGAAAAGGAAAAACATAATATTGCATTTACCTTTTGTGTAACCCCTTTCTCCTCATAGATTGTAAGCTCTTGTGAGCAGTGTCTTCATTCTTGCTTTAATTGTTGACTTGTCTGTTGCTTTATAATGTTTGATTTTGTTTGTACATTAACCCTCTGATTGTAAAGTGCTGTGGAATATTTTGGTGCTATACAAAGACTGTTATTATTATTATAGTTACCTCATATCACAAAAAGTGTGATACCAAGCGATCAAGTCATACGCACCCCAAAATAGTGCCAATCAAACTGTCATCTCATCCTGCAAAAAATGAGCCCTTACCTAAGACAATCGCCCAAACTATAAAAAAAAAACTATGGCTCTTAGACACTAAAACATCGTTTTTTTTGTTTCAAAAATGATATTATTGTGCAAAACTTAAATAAAAAAGTATACATATTAGATATTGCCACGTCCATAAAGACCTGCTTTATAAAAATAGCACATGATCTAATATGTCAAATGAACGTTGTAAATAAAAAATAAAAATGGTGCCAAAACAGCTATTATTTGTTACCTTGCCTCACAAAAACTGTAATATGTACCCTAAAATAGTACCAACAAAACTACCACCTTATCCTGTAGTTTCCAAAATTTGGTCACTTTTTTTGGAGTTTCTACTCTAGGGGTGCATCAGGGGGTCTTCAAATGTGACATGACAACTTAAAATTTTCCCAGTGAAATCAGCCCTCCAAAAACCAAACGCCCTTTCCTTCTGCGCCCTGACATGTGTCCGTACATCAGTTTACGATCACAAATGGAGTGTTTCTGTAAACTACAGAATCAGGGTAATAAATATTGAGTTTTGTTTGGCTGTTATCACTTGCTTTCTTACCAGAAAAATATGGATTAAAGTACAAAATTTGCCAAAAAAGTAGAAATCTGAAATTTCATTTACATTTTCCTTTAATTCTTGTGGAACACCTAAAGGGTTAACAATGTTTGGAAAATCAGTTTTGAATACCTTGAGGGGTGTAGTTTCTAAAATCGGGTCATTTTGGGTGGTTTCAATTATGTAAGCCTCACAAAGTGACTTCAGACCTGAACTGGTCCTTAAAAAGTGGGTTTTGGAAATTTTCAGAAACATTTCAAGATTTGCTTCTAAACTTGTAAGCCTTCTAATGTACCAAAAAAATAGAATTACCTTTTCAAAATGATCCAAACATGAAATAGACATATGGGGAATGTAAAGTGATAACTATTTTGGAGGTATTACTATGTATTTTAAACGTAGAGAAATTGAAATTTGCAGATTTGCAAATTTTTCTAAATTTTTGGCAAATTTGGTATTTTTTTATAAATAAAAATGAAATATTTGACTCAAATTTACCACTCTCATGAAGTACAATATATGGTGAGAAAACAGTCTCTGAATGGCCTGGAAAAGTAAAAGAATTTTAAAGTTATCACCACATAAAAAATTTGCTAAAAATGACAGGGTCCTAAAGGAGACTATCAAAGTATCAAAGTCTCATAATAGCTAATATCCGTGAAAGTCCCTTGCCGTGAAAATCAGTGTATATATATATATATATATATATATATATATATATATATATATATTCAGTATATGTGATATATTGCAGCCAGGCCCTTATTTGAAAAAAAAGAAAGCCTGGCAATTCATACAATTGAGTAGACTACATGTTTCAAACAACTTGTTTTCCCCTGTTGCGGTATGTATCGTCTATTTCTCCAACTTCATGTTGTCTTAGTATCAAGTAGATTAAAAAGAGCTTAATACAAGGTCGCTAAGAAACACATTTTCAAAAGGGCTCAACATGTGTCAACATAATGGACAAACCTGTTTTAGTAGTTCTTGATAATGAAATAAAGAAGCACTTACAATGGCAGTGGATCCAGGCGGTCTTGCATCATAAACAAAGTAAAAATTACCCAGCAGAGTTTTACTTTTCATGTGTTTTGTGTGAAAATTCATAGACTACTCGATGGAATATCTGTAAAGATGTTCTACTTTTTTTTATAGTATGAAGAGCATATATTCCTGCTGTTTCTATATATATTGACATTGTGGCCAGGATAGTAAATGATGCCTTTTTGCCTTTATCTTTTTTCCTTACAAAAATTAGAAGAAAAATACCTAGAGTTTATGCCATAGGAAAAATATTCAAACATCTCATCTGTAGAAAGCTGTATTTTAAAGGGGTTGTACAGGATTTAAATATTGATTACCTATCCTCTGGATAGGTCATTAACGTCAGATTGGCGGGGTCTGACTCCCAAACATCACATTCAGAGTCACATGATGACACTGAGATACAGAGAGGCCTTGTGATAATTAGACATGATATCAAAGGCAGAGAATGGGAATTGGACCGCCACTGGTGAGACATTGATAATTTATGCTGAAGATAGGTCATTAATATTTAAGTCATAGACAAGCTTTTTAAAGGGATTTTCTAGTTATATCAACTTATCTCCTATCAACAAGATACTAGATAACTATTAGAGTGGTGGCTGTGACTCCAACTGTATAAAAAAAGTGTCCGGCATCTTGAGGATCCTGAGATTAGGGCTTTATTGAGACATAAATCCAGAACTGTACAAGTAGCCAAAAGACCAAACAACACTTGTATATATAGGACACACATTGTGGCCTTATTCATGGCAGTACGTTCCGGTTGATGGTTATGGATTTATGTCTGAAAAAATCCCCAACTTTAGGATTCTCATGACACTGGAAATTCTTTTTGTATAGTATTATTTATTCACAAGTTCACAAGCTATGAACAATTCTCATTCACTGGGACTCCCACCAGTCATGAGAAGGGGGCTCTGTACTCCATGGAGCTGCTCAAAATTAATGGAACAGCTGATCGAGTCTGCTCCATGCCACTTCATTCATTCTCTATGGAACTGCCAAAAAATAACTGTACTCGACTATTTAACCCCTCTAGTCCCGCAACCACAAGTACTGATTGCGTATTGGATTAAAGAGGTTTTCCAGGCTCACTCTTGATATTGACAAACCTACAGTACCTTAAGGAAAGGTTATAAATATCTGATCAGTGATGATCCGACACCCCACATCCCAAATGATCAACTGGAGCCTCTGGCACTGGATCTAGCTGTCATGTTCAGGGTTAGGAGAACCATTGACCATATGCCAAATATTCACAGACAAGACATACACAGAATATGCAACAATGAATGCTTTATTATACAAATTGTACAAGACGCAAACATAAGTCTCAGCTGACCACTGTCCCTATCTGCTTGGACAATCTGTCTTAAACGACAGCCCCCAACTGGTCAACAATCCTATGCTGGCTAAGTTCAGGAACCTAGTCCATACAACCACAGTTAGAACTGCAGGGAACTATTCGCACAGACGAAACGCAAGCAGACCAAACAGACATGAATCAAAGTCATAAGCCATATCAAAGACACATAATCAGGATCGGAATCAGGATCCTAGACCCATGTGGATCAGGATACATACAGGAAGTATGGCATTCATGGACACAACAGAAAATAACCAAAGAATCACAGCAGTGAACAGAACTGTGAAACTAGCACTTTGAATGGAAAGCACAGCTCCAAAGTGTAGTGGCCGTGCAGAGTTACTGCATCTTAGCAGTGAATGGCAGATAAGCTGCAGGAACCAGGCGTGACCACTACACTTTAAACAGAGCTTTGCTTCCTGTTCAATTCAAGGTGCTAGTTCCATTGCTAGAGGCTGTAGGGAACAGCTGATCAGTGGGGATGTAGGTCTCAGACCCTCACTGATCGGATATTAATGACCTATCCAGAGAATAAGTGATTAATATCAAGAGCCTGGGAAGGCCATTTAAAGGAAAGGAGGAAATAAAGAGAGGAATTGCTTGGATTTATTTATCTTTTTTGGCCATTTTCTTCTCTATGTTTCGTGTTCATCTATAACAGGATGTAATATATGAACATGAAATGGTTAAAGGATGTAAAGTGATTTAGTCTGTCTAAAAGCTAAGAGTGAATCTTTCTATGCACTTCTCAGGAACGCTTGAAACCAGCGTGGAGCTATTAAAAATTATGAGGCATTGGGCATAAATATACCGTATTTTTCGCCCCATAAGACGCACTTTTTTTCCCCCTAAAACATGGGAAAAACGCTAATGTGTCTTATGGGGTGAATACATGTAAAAGAAATATATGATGTGCGGTGCGGCTCGGCGCATTTTCTATGATCGGTACATAGCAGGCTGCGCTGCATAGGAACAGCAGCCTGCGATGTACCCGACATGTTACCTGAAGAGGGAGAGCCCGGCGCAGCGCTCTTGTTGGGGATCGGCATTGGCATGTGCTGGGTGGTAGGAACAGAGACTGGCCGGCCCTGTCTGGTGCTAGTTGATCGGCCGGCCAGCAGATTCTCAGGGGGAATGTTGCTGGGAGCGCGGGAGCAGGCAGATGAGGGGCGGAGCAGGCTTTCCTGCCACACATGCCTGCTCCGCTTCTACATCTCTACACTGTTCCTGCTCCTGTATACGAGGTATGGGGGCTGATGAGAGCCTTGAGGCTGATGGAGGACTGGGGGTTAATGAAAGTCTGGGGCTGATAAGAGAATGGGGGCTGATGAAGGACTGGGTGCTAATGAAAGGCTGGGGGATTAGAAGAGGCTTTGGGGCTGATAAGAGGCATTAGAGGCTGGGGGCTAATGAAAGGCTGGGGGCTAATGAGAGGCTGGGGGTTGATAAAGGACTGTGGGCTGATGAGAGGCTGGGGGCTAATATAAGAGGCTCAGGGCTGATAAGAGGGATAGGGGCTGATCTGATGTCCGAATGAGGGTCTTATTTATAGTGGGGCTCTTATCTGAGGTCTGATTGGTGGTCATTCACATTGGGATGTGAGCAGTTTTTATTTGGGGTCTGGTCTGAGGTCTTATTGGGGTCTTATTAACATTGGGGGTCTGATTGGGGCTGTCAGCTGAGGTCTGATAAACATTAGGGGTCTGATTGGTGGTCTGACCTGAGGTCAAATGAAAAATATTTTTTTCTGATTGCCCTCCTCTAAAACCTAGGTGCGTCTTATGGGCCGGTGCGTCTTATAGGGCGAAAAATACGGTAATTAATGACTAGCTTTTAGTTGACAATGTGATCATGTTGATCCGTTAGTATTGAAAATCCTAGGATGTCAAGTTAATTACACCTTCTTAAAAATAATTTGATCTAAGAATCTTCTTTGCTGAAGTGCACAAGGAATATTTCACTAGCTTATAGATATTGCATATTAATGTCTCAGTTTGAAAATACTAAAAGCAGTGAATCTTTATCTGTCACAATAAAATATCATTTTATGTGATTGCCTTGTAACCTCTCCACCATATCAGTCAGATTTTTATAACTGCTCACACTTTCAAAATATACTGCATCTTGGTTTAAACTCCATGCTCATTGTGACTCTCATAGATGATGTATAATGCTTGTGTATCCAGAGAAATTGTATTCCTATACTAAAAATCAATACCTGTAGTCTATGCCTCAATGTCAGGGCTGACCATCAATATGTTGTATTGACTTTATGGAGACAGGTTGGACTACATTGCACAGGTAAGGTGTTTAATGCCTTAATGCCAGTCCATACATGATTTTATGCCAGCCATTAAGGAGCAAATTGTTTCATAGTGCTGTAAAACATGTTGTAGAATAATTGCTGAATGGAGGTCCCCAACACCCAGTAGAGAATGCATGCCATCAACTGTCACACCATCAGGGCTGTTTTCCTCTGTAACTGGAGATGCTATGTAGTGTAAAAATACACTAATAATAACGTTAAAGCCCACAAAAAAGACTTTAAAATGTAAAAAATATAAAATGATTGTAGGGTTATAGATAATAATAAAATTAATAATTATAATTAATGAAAAAACCCTAATTAAGCTATGATAAAGTATGTGACGTTTGTAGTGGCTCTATTCTGCTGTAGGTCACATTATATTAAATATTGTCAAGTATGAAAAGTATCAGATTGTAGGAGTTCCAACCACTCCAATGTGTACCACCACTCCATTCAGAGAGGGAATTAGAGAACCTCTCATTCTCAGGATTCTTGGGAGCCCCAATGGTCCTGCCCTCTGTGATCTATTATTTAGGAGTTATGTACACGTGGGTCTGAAGTGGTGTTCTCGGAGAGGGCCCGATGGCCTGACTTGTTTAACAACATGTGCACCTAAAAAATGTACAAAACGCCAGTCATAATAATAATAATAATAATAATTAAAAAGGAAATGAAAAACTACTTTAATAGCATTAAAAATATAAAAGTTATACTTATTTAACCATGATAAGCATGAGCAGAAAATCATTAGAAATAGTCTGGTTATCAAGACCCATGTGGCATTAAGAGGTTAATGTCTCTCCATCCTTTGTATATTAATAAACACTTTACCTTCTTGGGTGTGAAGGCAGGTGTCTGTATATCTTTATTCTTGGGCAAAACTATTACCCTTGAAGAAAAAAATAAGCACACAAATTTTATATATATAGAATTAACCAGTGGTCCAAGTAGGGCTTAGAGTTCATTCACTCATACCTTGCTCTCCAGTTTTATTTTTTTGTTTTCCTCCATCCAGTGTATTACAGTGTGAGAGAGAAACTGGTAACAAAACATGTTATAGTTTCATTTAGAGTCAGTTTTGTGTCTGCCATCAGCTCCAGACTTCTCCGTTTGCAGGACAGAGAAGCAATGCATGCATGTTGAGGTCAGAACAAATGTCCCCCATTTGCCCTGGCCCCTCACACTGAATATACTTACCTGACTCCCTGCGCCAATCCTGGTCTCTGCAGGAAGTGATGGGCACAAACCTCCCTAGCATTTGCCCAAATATTTATTACTTTATTTTGCTCATATAGCAACAGTATAATTCACTGCACTTTTACAGAAATTATTACCACTTGGTGTCCCTGTCAGTATGTCTTTGGAGTCTGTGAGGAAACCCATGCGAACAGAGTGACAGCATAAAACTCCACAAATATTTTGTCCTTTGTATGATTTGAACAAACACAGTAACAACATAGAACTCCACACAGGTTGTGTCCTTTGTTGGATTTAAACCTGGGACCCCAGCACTACAAGGCAACAGTACTAACCATGGAGCCACCATGTTTCTCCACTGAGGAGTGCTTGACTGTTTCTATATCTCCCAATAACTATAATGTGAGGATGGCCGGTACTGCCCCCTCTCTCCTTCAAATTGGGGCCACAGGAGAACCATTGTTCTTTGTTTTCTAGGGATCCTATTAGGCTCTCACTGATCAATTATTCATAGCAGAACTGATGTGAAAAGCCCTTTAAGGCTAGGTTCACATCATCCCATCATATTTGTGATGTATGTTTAGTGTACATCAGCCAGTATAGATGTTTAGTTTGCCCATGTTACAATAGCCTATAGGAGTCCAAAAGAGTGCCATTTTGACCAAAATTATGGTTGGTGTAAGTTAATACCTGTGATAACCTACCAGGACCTTATTGAGTCACTCCCAGCCCGCCTAGCTGCTATATTTGTTGCACGCAGTGGTTATTGTAGATATTAGCTGGTGATTATAACAATGTGATTCGACATAACAAAGGGATGGTGCTGTGTGTGGTAATGAAGTAATGGAGGCAACAAATTTGATGTAAACAGAGTATTATAGTGCTGACGATGTCTACACACGCACACACACAAGAAATAGAATCAATCAGATCTTCATAAAACATAATGAGATCAGATATGAAAGAGAAGAGTCAGATGCCACAAGGAGAGCAGATGATGTTTGCATACATCCCCTGGGCCAACTGTTGCTCAATACTGATGTCTGTCTATGGTTAGTACATTTTGATGTGTGTGTATATAACTGATCAGTGTTAACTTACATTATACAGTATATCAAAGCCTGCTAAAAAAAAAAAGAATGTTCAGTGTTAAAATAAAAAACAAAAAAAAAATATTTTATTACTAATACAGGATACTATAAAAGTACTAAATGTGAAATGTGTATTGTGCCTGGAATAGCTAATTGGGACTGCCTTAGAAAAGCTGTACAATTGCTTTCAAAATGTAGTATAATGCATATATTTGTTATCGGAGGAGAAGGGGTTAAAGCATCATACATCAAAGTAACATAAACTGCAATTTGTTCAAATGATCCCATTTTGTGTCTTCTAAATAATATGACATGTCTGTAATTAATTTCAATGAGTTCCATTGAGATATTGCCTGTACTTGAACTTACAGAAGCATTCTTTCATGTCAAGCCTGTCTTCGTTATTTAAATATTTTTGCATGCTCTTTAAAATGTTTATGTGCTTAAGAAAGTGGTTTCTTTGAATTAAAGAGAAATAAAAAAACATAATTATGAATTCTGTACTGGAAAGTACTGCATCCTAAGTGCTGCTGTAAGAGAGAACGACATGGGCGAGCAGTGTGCCTTTTCTGAGTTTAATTGGCATGGAAAAAAATAGTTCAGAGAAGTATAAAGGAGTAAGTGCCTGTCATCCTTATTCTAAACATTACAGAAGATCAAAGAATAAATTACATTAAAAAATACAGTTATAGTTCAGTAAGTAATACTGTTTCTCAAAGAAAAATAAGAAAGAACATATGGATAGACTTCTTTATAAAACTATCTGATTAAATGAAAAGTTTGTACTGCTTGAGTAAAAAAAAAATCAACAAGCAGAGCAGCTGTTCTCATTTCTCTATTTTTTTTTAATTTGCAGACTTTTTCCCCCCTTAATATATCCCTATGTGAGATAATAAGGTCTGTTATTTCTCTCTTTGTGGTAGATTGATAGGTAAGATATATCTTATGTATGCAAGTAACGATTAATTGAACACCAATCCATGATGTTCTCCATCTAGAAACACAATCAGTTGCCAATTAGGAAGCAAAACACACAATAGATATTCCGCATAAGATGTCGGTTTTGTGATTGAGTTTTCTATATTGACTATAAGGCCTCATACATGTGGCAGTGATGTGTGACAATGGCAGTTTTATACTGTACTGCTGTATTTTGCTGCTGCATGTTTGAGCAATTATCCTAGGTGAGAATACCTACATGGATCATGCCATGATTTTCTATGCTTCTTTAAGTCACATACATGCCTCAGTGCAGAAGGGCATTACAGAAGTTGATGCCTATGCAGGAATTCTTCATACAGCCATGTGTATGAAGCCCAATGCCCTATGCATATTGAGCAACTGATTTTATACGGATGCAAACATTTTTTCTCTTTTAGATTCTGTGAGAACTGCACAAGACATATGGCATGCTTCCTTGCATACCATATTATGGATGCTTCCAAGGGAGAACACAGTTCCTCATTGAAGCATACACTATTGTTATATACAGGTACTCCAAGCACGTAACAGTGCCCTTCATCACATACTAACGTCAACATTGCTTTAGAGCAGGCTTGAGACATAGATGTAAGCAGTTTGCTAGTTTATTATTGTCTGCTCAACTGGAGAAGGTATAGCTAAAACATGAATGAGGTGTCACAAAGATTGTTTAATAGAAATAAAATGATGGTTTAATTCCATTTCTGCTACAAGTTGGTGAACTATGGTTCAATTAATAGCTCCAGTGGTTATTAGACCCCCGCCGATCTGATATTGATGACCTATCCTGAGGATAGGTCATCAATAAATTTAAAGGGGTTGTCCGGGTTCACAGCTGAACCCGGACACACCCCTAATTTCACCCAGGCAGCCTGCCTGACTAGGGCATCGGAGCATGAAATGCTCCGATGCCCTCCTTTGCCCTGCGCTAATTAGCGCAGGGCAAAGGCATTCAGCCCGGTTCCGCTGACGAACCGGGCTCTGCTGGGCGGCTAGGGCAGTAAAACGGCTAGGGCAGCGCTAAAGCCGGCCCACTACAGCCGGTGACGTCACCGAACACACTGCCGGGCAGTGTGTATAATGTAAACAAAAAACCCTTGCCCTGCGCGATCCAGCGCAGGGCAAGGGAGGGCATCGGAGCATGAGATGCTCCGATGCCCTAGTCAGGCGGGCTGCCTTGGTGAAATTAGGGGTATGTCCGGGTTCAGCTGTGAACCCGGACAACCCCTTTAACTTGGAGAACCCCTTTAAGTAAAGCTTGTCAAAGTAATGCACTATTTCCTCCCTTTTTATTTAATGCAGCCATTATGGTAATAAGAAAATCCTGGATGTGCCTACATTGTTGATTTATGTAAGCAGTGGTCTGATTATGTGTAGTATAGTATGTAGATGTTTTCTCTAGTGTTTTAGTTATGTGGGTTGCTAATGTTTTAGAACAGATCTGTTTATTAAATGAGTTACATTTTTGATATATTTATTTTTTCCTATAAAAAATTGAAGTATTTTTTTCTTTCTTTCTTTGTCTTTCTTGAGGTATTTTTTGTCTTTCATGCCACCATGACTTTGTTACATAAAGAACTACACACATTTGAGATTGCTATAATGATAGTGACCTGCAGAATAAACTTAAAGGTTCTTTTATACCACATAATGAAGGGCAAAAAAACAAAACCAAATAAGAGGAATTTAATTTTTTGTGCCCCCACAAAAATGAATAAGAGATTTTTAGTAGATTATATGTACCCTAATAGTGTTCCATTAAAAATACAACTTATCCTGCCATAAACAAACTCTCATAAACCTATAAGAGCTGAAAAATAAAAAAAAGAATAATGAAACAAGACAAAGATTGCTATGTCTTTATGGCCCCAATAATCCTTAAGTGGTTAAATGACAATTAAAGGAAGAATGGGAAGCTATCCTATAAATCAATTAGAGATGAGCAAATTTTTCCAAAAATCGATTCGGTCGGTTCCCTGAATTTTACGAAACGATCAGCGACTCTAGACTCAGGCTGCTGCTGATGGAGCTGGTACTGCTCCTGCCACCTCTCCCCCCAGCAGCCGTGGCAGTGGAACGTGAGCGCAGAGGGCCCAGTCAGACATGCGAGAGAATGGACGATTGTGCATATAGGCAGCAGCCAACTGACTACATAGGATGTCTCTATAGTAGTTCAGTTTGTCCTCCCTCTCGGCAGATGTAAAAAAGGCCCCCATTTTGGAATGGTATCAAGGGTCTAACATGGTGGAGAGCCAGTAGTCATCCAATTGAGCATGCATCAGGCCATTTGTGCAAGTGACTCGGAGGGACTCCCTTCCTCCATCTCCACTGCATACTGCCACGGTGTATCTGGGTCCTCTGCCTCATCGTCCTCATCGCCCTGTAGCTCCTCTGGCTGCTCCTGCTCCTTCTCTCCTATCACCTGTGTAGAAAAACCACCCATTTATCTACGCATTGTTTGTGCTTGAATTTCATCCTCCTTTTCCTTCTCCTCCATTTCAGCCCCCATAGGCCTCATGTGACCATGAGATGTAGTCGCCACATCTCCTGTCCCCCGACTAGCCAGATTTACCAGCATTTTTTCCAGGATATGAATGAGTGGAATGACGTTGTTCATCCCATAGTCCTGGTGACTGACAAATAAAGTGGCCTCCTCAAAGGGCACGATCAAACGGTAGGTGTCACGCATGAGCTGCCACTGGCTGACATCGAAATTACACAGAGGAGTACTTCTGTCCGCTTGGATCATGAAGAAATCGTTTAAGGCCTTTCTCTGTTCAAACAGTCGGTCAAACATATGGAGGGTGGAATTCCAATGGGTGGAAACGTTGCATATCAGCCTATGTTGGGGGATGCCATTCTGCCCCTGTAGCTCAAGCAGGGTATGCTTGGCGGTGTATGAGTGGCTGAAGTGCATGCAAAGTTTCCTGGCCATTTTTAGGATGTCTTGCAGATGGGTAGAAAACTTTAGGAACCGCTTGACAACCAGATTGAACATGTGCGCCATGCAGGGCGCATGGCACAGCCCTCCTTGACGCAGCGCCGACACCATGTTCTTCCCCTTGTCGGTCATCATGGTTCCAATTTTGACTTGTTGCTGGGAAAGCCAGGATTCGATTTCTTGATGAAGGATGCGGAGCAGTTCCTCCCCTGTGTGACTTCGTTCGCCCAGGCAAACTAGGTGTAGAACCACGTGACACTGCCATGCCGTGCACATGTGGTATGCTGGTGGGGCACTGTGAATTGTCCCTGCAGTGGAGGCTGAGGACATGGTGGAGGAAAAGGAGGCAGACATTGTTGCAGGACCAACAGCATGAGAACGTGGAGGCAGAAGCGACGTAGCTTGGCCAAGTTGCTGGTTTGGTTGTGCAGGAGCCACATCTACCCAGTGGCCTGTAAAGGACATATACTGTCCCTGACCGTAATTACAGCTCCACACATCGTCGCTGCTGTGCACTTTGGCAGACACTAACAGGCTTAAGGACTGGCCCACCAGGGCTGGTACTGCCTGTTTCGCAACAAAATGACGGAATTGGAATTCTCCACCCTGGCTCGGCACAAGCCATCAGTTCTCTGAAAGGTTCAAAGTCCACCACTTGGAAAGGGAGGGACTGCAGCACCAGCAACTTGGCTAGAAGAACATTCAGCTTCTGCACCGTTGGATGTGTACATGCATACTGCTGTCTCTTGGCAATCACTTCACTGATCGATTGCTGACGGAATGACTGACCAGGAGGAGGAGCAGGAACATCAGATAATTGAAAGAACAGACAGCTTCCTTCAGCTGAGGTGGTGGAACCTTGACTGCCTGAAATCGGGTCTGTGCCACTGGGTGATGCAGCAGCTGCTGCGGCAGGCTGAACCACCACATTGGAGCCACAGTTTTCTCAGGCCACTTTATGGTGATGCTGCATATGTTGACGCAAGGCCGTGGTGCCAACATTGCCACTCTGGCCACACTTTACCTTCTGCCCACAGATTCTACAAATAGCTAGGTTCACCTCACCAGGCGGCTTAACAAAATCTGCCACACAGCCACTGCCTCGGTGAACCCCTGCACCACTATTTTCCTGCCCAGTAGTGGAGCTGAGCCCACAGCATACAGTACTTCTCTGGCTGAAGGAACAGAAAAGTACAGAGGCAGGTTGAGGACAGGTGAGAGCACAAGGCCTGCTCCCGGGCCATGCCAACTAAGGGTTGTGTCTGACGAACCCACCAACTCTTGGCTGGGGGTGTCTGATGTCATTTGAAACAAAGTCGAAGACCTAGTCAACCACTCAAGAACCGCTGGGTTGCTGGTCAAGACATGGCCGCTAGATGAAACAGGGAGCTCAGTCCTCTCAAATTGATACCTGCTTCCGCGCCCCCCTTACTTTGCTGCGAATTGTGCCTGAACCAGAAACATTTAGTCCTCTGCCACTCCCCTGTGCAGGGCCTGTTAATTCTCTGTCTGACATACTGTTAGATCAAATAAATAAATAAAAAGGAAATTAAAACATGCTACAAAGGGCTGTAATTTTCCCACTTCACCACACAACGGCTAATAAGCCCTTAATTTTTTTCCACCACTAATAAATGAAAAAAGGCTTTACTAAATTTGACTGCGGCGCTATACACCGAATAAAACTTTTTTTCCAACTAATACACTCTACAAAGGGCTATAATTTTCCCACTTCACCACACAACGGCTAGTAAGCCCTTAATTTTTTTCCACCACTAATAAACGAAAAAAGGCTTTACTAAATTTGACCGCGGCGCTATATGCCAAATTGAACTTTTTTTTCCACAAATACACGCTGCAAAGGGCTGTAATTTTCCCACTTCACCACACAACGGCTAATAAGCCTTTAATTTTTTTCCACCACTAATATACGTAACAAGACTTTACTAAATTTCACTGCGGCGCTATACGCCAAATTAAACTTTTTCCCACAAATACACGTTACAAAGGGCTGTAATTTTCCCACTTCACCACATAATGGCTAATAAGCCCTTAATACTATATGCTGTTTCTTGTTTGGATAGCGTCTTCACATTTTACAACCGTTGTGTAGAGAATCACTTATATCATTCCCTCTCAGCGCTGTCTTAACAGGGTGCGAAATTGTTACTATGAGTATGTGTGCTTAGCGGGAACCTGTCATCAACTTTATGCTGCCCATACTAACGACAGCATAAAGTAGACACAGGTGAGTTGATCTCATCGGTCTGTCATTCTGAAAGTTAAAAGTAAGTGGTTGCCGAGAACCAACATCACAATCATTGCAGACTAGGCCTGGAAAAGAGTCACGGTCACCTAAGAAGAGTCATGATTATTCATGAATTCCTGCTCTCTCTGCCTACCTGCTGATGACTGACAGTCTTCTAATTAGTTTTTTCTCTTGGAGAAAACTGCCAATCATCAGCAAATGGGTGGGGAGAGCAGGAGATTATGAATAACCTTGACTCTTCTCAAGTTGATTTGACTCTTTTCAAGGCCTGTGCTGCAGTTAGAGATGAGCGAATCTATTCGCCGATTCGTTGATTCGTATCGAATCATGGAAATTTTTAGATGCGAAGTGAATCCGAATATTAGGTGATTCATTTTGGCTTTGTACGCATTCGCTACATAGTTTGTCCTATAAATTATACGCTATTGCTACGTATAAGTTACTGTATACGCTGTTGCTTATGAATTCAATTCATTAGCGAACGTTTACTGTTAGTTCGTTTATCATGCGCAAAAGCGAGGGAAGAAAGCGGTCACCTGACCTAGTGGGCAAGGCTTGCTCTGATTGGCTAAGGCTCAGTAAGCCAGTGACGCATCACTTTTGCTGCGACTGCTGAGACGAGCAGAAGCACTGTGTGTGAAGTTCTGAGACCTGTTTTGTGAAAATTTGGTGTAATTGCTCTTGGAATCCATGTTACACATATCAGGGATACTGCAGGGCCAGTTCAGGGCTAGTAATTAATCAGGCAGGGAGAGAGAGACAGGGAGAGACAGGGAGAGATAGGGAGATACAGGAACAAAGACCAGCTGCATGGACACAGAGTGAATTGAAAAATGTCCGGAATGGATAAGCAAAAGGGGTCCAGTTCCAGCCAGACCTCGAGCTCTAAAAAAAGGAGAAGCTGGCACAGGGCAGAAGTGCCAAAGGACCTGTAGCCGGAGCATCTACTAGTAGTATTCGCAATACTTGGCCATTGTTCCACCCAGGGCTGTGGAGTCGGTAAGCCAAAGCCCCGACTCCAACTCCGACTCCGACTCCTTAATTTCCCCTCAGCCCGACTCCGACTCCGACTCCGACTCCCGACTCCGACTCCGACTCCTACTCCCTCATACATGGAGCATGTTTAAGTGATAACTTTAAACAAATTTGCATAAAATCAATAGGACAGATAAGTCATGACAAAAACAGTTTGTAATCTATCAGGCTTCTCTGGGTACAGCTCACTAAGGGCCTGATCAGAGGTGTAGCTAGAGGTTCAGCACATGGGGGGGCGAAACATATTTGAGTGGGCCCCCACTTATTGGCTTCCCAAACGCACGTTTCCAACTTCACAGGCACATACTACTAGTTGTGGTTATAATACTGTATTAGCAAGATGACTATATAAACTGCTAGATCCAGGGGCGTAGCTATAGGGGGTGCAGAGGTAGCAGTCGCTACCGGGCCCAGGAGCCTGAGGGGGCCCAAAGACCCTTGGACCACATAAGAAGACACACAGAGCACTGAGGGAAAGGGGGCCCAAGCTGAACTCTTGCACCAGGGCCCATGAGCCTTTAGCTACGCCCCTGGCTAGATCATCTATGCTGTTAAGTACAGTACAATAGACTTTCTACATACCCTACTCTAAATACTCTACCACATAATGCAGTAAAATATAGGAGTAAAAAACAAGGGGACTCCTATGTTAAAGGAAATCTGTCCCCAGCTTTTACATCACTAAACTAACAGTCCCTTGCCCCCATCAGACCACAGATCGGCTTAATGAGCCCCCATCAGACCTCAGATCGGCTTAATGTGCCCCCATCAGACCTCAGATCAGCGTACTGTGCCCCCATCAGACCTCAGATCAGCAGAATGTGCGCCCATCAGACCTCAGATTAGTGTATTGTGCCCCCATCAGACCTCAGATCAGCGTACTGTGCCCCCATCAGACCTCAGATCCAGCAGAATGTGCCCCCATCAGACCTCAGATCAGCTGAATGTGCCCCCATCAGACCTCAGATCAGCGTAATGTGCCCCCATCAGACCTCAGATCAGCAGAATGTACCCCCATCAGACCTCAGATCAGCAGAATGTACCCCCATCAGACCTCAGATCAGCAGAATGTACCCCCATCAGACCTCAGATCAGCAGAATGTGCCCCCATCAGACCTCAGATCGGCTTAATGTGCCCCATCAGACTCCATAATGGAAGCGCTCACTTGTATTCGCCTGATTGTACTAAGGCCATCCCTGCTGG
>ONZH01014420.1:0-53735 GCA_900303285.1 Rhinella marina
GAGCAATTCTACGGCGGTTAAGGAGGAGGAGGAGGAGGAAATGGCACTTCATACAGATGGCACTTCACTTTTGGCTGCTTTCCACTGTTGTAGAAGCAAAGTCCGGGTCAATCCACTTGCTGTTCATTTTGATTAGCGTCAGCCTGTCGGCACTGTCGGTTGACAGGCGGCTGCGCTTATCGGTTATAATGCCCCCGGCTGCGCTGAACACTCTTTCTGATAGCACGCTGGCGGCAGGGCAGGAAAGCACCTCCAAGGCGTACAGGGACAGTTCCAGTCACGTGTCCAACTTGGAGACCCAGTAAGTGTAGGGTGCCGAGGGATCGGGGAGGACAGGGGTACGGTCTGCCAGGTACTCCCGCAACATCCGCCGATACTTGTCCCTCCTGCTGATAGTGGGCCCCGCAGTGATGGAAGTTGCACGAGGGGGTGCCATGAACGTGTCCCACACCTTGGAGAGTGTTCCCCTGGTGGCTGTGGGCCTGATCGATGTTGTCAGACTCTGGGAGACACTGTCCTCTCTGCCGCCAGCGATGGTGGGTGGGAAAATCTCCATCATGTTCTGCATGAGTTCCCTCTGGTATTCCAGCAATCGATTCGTCCTCTCCTCTACCGGAATAAAAGAGGAGAAGTTATCTTTATACCTGGGGTCCAGGAGTGCGAAGACCCAGTATAGTTTGTTCTCCAATATCCGGACAACACGTGTGTCCCGGGAAAAGCAGCCCAGCATGAAGTCAGCCATGTGTGCCAGACTCTGAATAGGCATGACGTCACTGCCCCCACCAGAAGGATCATTTGCCATTTCCTCCTCTTCCGCCTCCTCTCCGCCCCATCCGCGCTGAACCAATGGGACGCACACAGCCTGACTGCTACCCTCGCCGCCAGCATCCTCCTCCTCTTCCACAGCCACCTCCACGTCGTCCTCATCCTCCTCCTCCTGCAACTGCCACCGAGAAGCAGACAAAAGTGTGGTCTGACTGTCTAGCTCCGTTGCGTCTCCTCCTACCCCCGTCTCCTCTGTGTGCAATGCGTTCTCCCTTATTGCGATGAGCGTTTCTTTAAGGACGCATAGGAGCGGGATGGTTAGGCTCACTATAGCGTCCTCGCTGCTGACCTTCTTGGTGGACTCCTCAAAGATACGCAATACATCGCATATGTCTGCCATCCATGGCCACTCGTGGTTGGCAAACTGAGGGAGCTGAGTTGGAGGCACGCGTGGATTCATCATCTGGTACTCCATCAATGCTCTCTGCTGCTCACACACCCTGGCCAACATGGAATAGGTGGAATTCCAGCGAGTGGGCAGGTCGCACAACAGCCGATGTTCAGGCAAATGGAGGCGTTGCTGGAGTTTTTTTAAGCTAGCAGCAGCTACAGTTGACTTCCGAAAGTGAGCGCACAAGCGCCGCACTTTCACCAGTAGTTCTGCCAGGTTGGGGTAAGTCTTTAAAAATTTTTGGACTACCAAATTAAAAACGTGGGCCAGGCATGGTACGTGATTGAGTTCGGCAAGCTCCAGAGCCGCCACCAGGTTACGGCCGTTATCGCACACGACAATGCCTGGTCCTAGCTGCAGCGGCGACAGCCACATCTCCGTCTGCTGCAATACGGCGTCCCTCACCTCTGTGGCGCTGTGCTTCCTGTGGCCCAAGCTGATGAGCTTAAGCACCGCCTGCTGACGTCTCCCCACGCTAGTGCTGCAACGCTTCCAGCTAGCGGCTGAGGGCGATGTTAAGGCAGAGGAGGAGGAAGAGGAGGGGGGTTTATCAGAACCCATGCTGGCAATCTTATGCGGGGGTGGTAGGTAGGCCGTCTCTGTTTGCGACCCCGTCCCCGCTTCCACAACATTCACCCAGTGTGCCGTCAAAGAGATTTAGCGTCCCTGGCCGCAAGCGCTTGTCCATGATTCGGTGGTCAAGTAGACCTTTGCGCTGACTGTGTAACTCAGGGCCCGCCTGATGTTACGCGACACGTGCTGGTGCAGGGCGGGGACGGCACACCGGGAAAAGTAGTGGCAGCTAGGGACGGAATAGCGAGGAGCGGCAGCCGCCATCAGGTCGCGGAAGGCCTGCGTCTCCACAAGCCTAAACGGCAACATCTCCAGGGCCAGCAGTTTGGAGATGTGGCAGTTTAAGGCTTGGGCTTGGGGGTGATTCGAGGCGTACTTCCGCCTGCGGTCGAACGCCTGCGAGATGGACAGTTGATGGGACGAGGAGTATGAAGGTGCAGGCGAAGATGCGGGGGAAGGGGAGGCTGAAGGAGAAGGCCCCAAAGTAGCCGAGGCAGATGTGGAGGTGTCCTGGCTGGAGGTCTGGACCGCAGTGGCAGCACACAACAAAGGGGAAGAGGCAGTGGCAGCAAGACCGGGCGCAGGTTGTATTGCGTTTGCTCTCTCCCACTCAGCCCAGTGCTTGACTTCCAAGTGACGCCGCATGCCTGAGGTGGTCAGATTGCTCTTCTCAGAGCCCCTACTCAGTTTTGAGTGGCAGAGTGCGCAAACCGCGCTCAGTTTGTCGTCCGCGCAAACATTAAAAAATCTCCACACCACAGAAGTACGAGGCCTCAATGGGGGAGCTTCGCGCGACTGCCTGCTGCCGTGAAGAGCTTCGGCCCTGCTGGCTGTGGCCTGCCTTCTCTGTCTGGACTGTCCTCTGCCTCTGGACATCCCTCTGCCTCTTGCTGCCTTTTTCGGTGATGCACAGACCACCACATCTTCACTGCTTTCCCCTCTGGACATCACCCCTGGCCAAGTGGGGTCAGTCATTTCGTCGTCCACCACCTCCTCTTCCACTTCCTCACTCTGCTCCTCCTCCTGCCCACTGGACATTCCAACAGCCTCCCTTGATGGCATCTGCGTCTCATCATCATCGCTCATGATAACAGATGCTGGTTCCGGGTCCACATCACCAGGAGATGGCGGATACTCAAGTGTTTGGGTATCACTACAAACAAATTCCTCTGGTAGCTCCTGGGATTCTTGCAGCACATCTGGAAAAGGACCCGAAAAGAGCTCCTGGGAGGGGTCAAGGGTGGGATGACTCTGTTGGCCAGGTTGGGAGGAAGGAGGGTCAGAGTGAGACTGTGTGGATGACTGGGTGGTGGACAAGTGAGTGGAAGCGTTATCGGCTATCCATTGCACCACCTGTTCACGCTGCTCAGGCCTCAACAGCGGTGTAACCCGCCCCCCGCTTAACTGTCCCATAAAGGCAGGGATGCTGGATGAGCGGAATGCTGGCTGCCCCTCACCAGAACGCATTGTATCCCCACTGGCTTCAACGCGGTTTGTGCCCCCACCAGCATTTCCGCGCCCCCGTCCTCGTCCACGTCCCTTTGCGCTATCCCTCCGCATTTCAGGCGTTTAACTTTTTTTTTGCCACGCGTTTTGCAAAATATATATTTTTTTAGGAGAACACTTGGCGTATACAGCCGTATACTGCCAGAAGGTCAATAGATGCCTATATGCACCAGGTATATTAGCAGGGTTTTGCTGGCACACAGAACGCACAACAGTGGTGCCAAATATTCTTTTTTTTTTTAGAAAAATACTTGGCGTATACAGCCGTATACTGCCAGAAGGTCAATAGATGCCTATACGCACCAGGTATATTAACAGGATTTTGCTGGCACACAGAACGCACAACAGTGGTGCCAAATATACTTTTTTTTTTAGAAAAATATTTGGCGTATACAGCCGTATACTGCCAGAAGGTCAATAGATGCCTATACGCAACAGGTATATTAACAGGGTTTTGCTGGCACACAGAACGCACAACAGTGGTGCCAAATATACTTTATTTTTTAGGAGAACACTTGGCTATACAGCCGTATACTGCCAGAAGGTCAATAGATGCCTATACGCACCAGGTATATTAACAGAGTTTTGCTGGCACACAGAACGCACAACAGTGGTGCCAAATATACTTTTTTTTTTAGAAAAATACTTGGCGTATACTGCCGTATACTGCCAGAAGGTCAATAGATGCCTATACGCAACAGGTATATTAACAGGGTTTTGCTGGCACACAGAACGCACAACAGTGGTGCCAAATATACTTTTTTTTTAGAAAAATACTTGGCGTATACTGCCAGAAGGTCAAATGGTGCGTATACACACCAGGTATATAACAGGGTTTTGTTGGCACACAGAACGCACAACAGTAGTTCCAAATATAGTTTTGTATATAGGTGCTAATACACCACTAATGCCTCTCTCTGTCCCTACTCCAGCAGCTATCCCTCAATAAAGCAGCCGTTCTGTGCAGAGTGTATATAGTTAGAATAAGCTATATACCGTGCAGTATAGTAGCCCTGATAAGGGCTGTCAATCACTCTCCTGTCCGCTGGTAGCCGGTATATATGGTGGTAAATGCGATATTCTGAGCTTCTGTTATATACTTTTGGGGTCCTGCCTGACTTTCATACAGCTAAAGCCTGTCTCTCCCTGCTCGGGCCTCTGTCCCTGACTACGTTCATGCAGCATATGCGAACGAGCAGGAAGAGCTGAGTTTTTATGATTCGAGGTCACATGGTTTTTTCAGCCAATGCATGTAGACGCCGTTCTCGCGATGCCAGCGTGCTCCGAGGACCTGTCATACCCCCCCTGCATAGTGATTGGTGTAAAAAAAGCGCCAGGGAAGGTGGGAGGGGAAACGAATTTTAAGTGCGTCATCGCCGTTATACTCGATCAAAATCGAGTATGACGAATAGCGTAGTATTCGATCGAATACCGGCTTGGTCGAATACTACTCGCTCATCTCTAGTTGACATCATTTTGGTAGTGTCATTTTAGAAGCAATTTTTGAAAATTTGCAAATTCAACTTTAAGGACCAGTTCAGTTCTGAAGTCACTTTGTGGGCTTACATAATAGAAACCACCCATAAATGACCCCATTTTAGAAACTACACCCCTCAAACTATTCAAAACTAGTTTTAGAAATGTTGTTAACCCTTTAAGTATTCCACAGGAATTAAAGCAAAATAGATGTGAAATTTCAAAATTTCACTTTTTTTGCAGATTTTCCACTTTAATCATTTTTTTCCTGTAACACATCAAGGGTTAACAACAAAACAAAACTCAATATTTATTACCTCGATTCTGCAGTTTGCAGAAACATCCCACATATGGTCGTATACAGCTATATGGGCACATGGAAGGGTACAGAAGTCAAGGAGCGCCATATGGTTTTTGGAGGGCAGATTTTGTTGGAATGGTTTTTTGGCACAATGTTGCATTTGAAGAGACCCTGAGGTACCCCCCCAGTGAAATCCCCCAAAAAGTGACCACATTTTATAAACTACACCACCCAGGGAATTTTTAAGGGGTGAAGCAAGAACTTGACCCTACAGGCGTTTCATACAAATTATAACGCTGTGAAAATGAAAAATTATTTTTTTTTTTACAAGAAGATGGTGCGTTAGGCCCAAACTTTCTTTTTCACAAAAGATAACAGGAGAATATCCCCCAGAGTTTGCTCCCCATTTTCTCCTGAATACAGTAACACCCCAATTGCTTTTTATTGGCACCATTTTGGGGTACATTTGGCTTTCTTATCACTTTTTATCTCATTTCTGGGAGGTTAAGTCACAAAAAAAAGCAGTTTGGTGTCATTTTTCTATATATTTTTTTAACACCGTTCACTTGATGGGGTAGATAATGTGATATTTTTATAGATCCAGTTGTTACGGACGCAACGATACCAAATATTTATTTATTTATTTTCGTTTTACACAATAAGAGCATTTTTAGAAAAAAAAAACGTTTTTGTGTTGCAATTTTTTTAGAGCCTTTTTTTTTCCATTTTTCTGGCTATGATCTTGTGTAGGGGCTCATTTTTTGCAGGATGAGGTGTCGTTTTTATTGCTACCATTTTGGGATACATACGACTTTTTGATTGTTTGATAGTATGTTTTTTGGTAGGTGAGGCGACAAAAAAAAGCTGTTTTGGCATAATTTTTATTAGATTGTTTTTACGCGGTTCACTTGATGGGGTAGATCATGTGATTTGTTTGTAGAACCAGTTGTTAAGGACGCAACGATACCAAATATGTCTATTTTTTTTTTTACATTTCACACAACAAGAGTATTTTTAGAAAAATCATGTTTTTGTGTTGCAATTTTTTTAGAGCCATATATTTTTCATTTTTCTGGCTATGATCTTGTGTGGGGGCTCATTTTTTGTGGGATGAGGTGATGTTTTTTTTGCTACCATTTTGGGATACATACGACTTTTTGATTGATTGATATTATGTTTTTTGAGAGGTGAGGTAATTAAAAAAACTGTTTTGGCGTAATGTTTATTTTTTTTACGGCGTTTAACTGATGGGGTAGATCATGTAATATTTTTATACAGCCAGTCGTTGCGGATGCGGTGATACCAAATATGTCTATTTTATTTTGATTTTTTTATTTGTAACATTTTTGTAAATGACATATTTGGGGGAATGTTTCTTATATGTGAAACTTTTAATTTTGTGATAATACTCTTTATTTTTTAAAAATTTTTTCATTTTTTATTTTACACTTTGTGTCCCCCATAAGGTCATACAAGATCTCTGGGGGACATTTAACTTCACAGTTTTTTTTTTTTTTTTTCCACTATTGATTTATCCTGTAACTGGGGCTGACATAGCAGCCCCAGTTACAGAAGAAATACACCTCCAGAGAGGCTTACAGCATAATACTATGCTGTACAGACTCAGTGCAGGGCTGATCCAGGTCTATGAAAGACCCGGCAGCTCCTGCATGCTCCCGGCCCCGGCGATCACGTGACCGCCAGGCCGGGACAGGAAGCGCACATAGCGCTTCCAGTTATGTATACACAGTGCTCGTCTAGAAGGCAGGAACTCCTGGGAATGGTCCCTTCCTTCTATATGGGATACTGTCACTGACAGCAGGTCCCCTGCTGTGCAGCTGCACAATTAGCGTTCAGAAACGTGCATTCAGAGATTAGTAACCACTTCCCGGACGTTTATGTCCTATGGGCGGGCGGGAAGTGGTTAAGCTAAATAAAGGATAGGCCAAAACATAAAAATTTGTTCACTCAATGATGAGACTACAAAGGTCTAATAAAATTAATGTCATGTTCAATTTGATTTGGAAGACAAAACAAATGAATGCTTTGAGTTTGTAAGTGATATCAGTAATTCAAAAGCGTGCATAGGTCACAATACATCATCATTATGTCACTATAATCCTAAACAGCTTTATTTTTCAGACACAACTATGCCAAGATCATACAGAAGACAGTATGTGAATGTAATTATCCAAGAACTTTACTCCTCCTTTGGGAATTAGAGAGGATAGTCTACATAATTCTTTTTGCCCTCAATGTTTGGCACCTTGTTTCAGCACCAATATTGTTTGACTTATCCAAGCAATTTCCTTTATTTTCCATGACGTAAAGAAGTTATTTTTGGTATTGTGCAAAATATTTTTTAGAGTTATGGCCATAATATGGAGAAAAAGAAAGCATGAGGTCAACACTACCTTGACACGATTATTTCATTGATCAATTTTTATTACAACTATGTAGATTTAGTGTTTTATTAGCAATAATTCAGGAGATAATACATGTTGTGGATACTTCTGAATTGATGTATATCTGTGTGTGCTATTTAATTTAGTTGGTTATCCCCAGTTTAATGGAGCATTTGGACAGTCTAAATAAAAATTAATGATTAGCTCACTACTACTGTTGCGTGTAAATACTTTGCGCACAGATACTTTGGGAGAAAACCAGGAACAATGACAAAGGACAAAATGCAGCAACAGATCTAGATCTTCATTAAAAACTGTTCAGATGTATTAGATCCGGCAATAAAATCCACAGTCTTACATAGGAACCCCAGCAGGTATAGCTGACCAGTTGCTAGGGACTGCGTGACTGTGGATTTAATTATTGGATGTAATACATTTGAAGACTTTTAATGAAGACCTGGATCTGGTGCTAGATTTGTCCTATGTCATTAGGAGAGTATAGCAAGGTACAGAGATGGAGCCAGGAAGTAGAAGGAAATGGGCATACTAATACTGGTATGTCATTGTGTTTTATTAACAGGAATAGCTGTTATATTGAAACACAAATAATTAAAAATCATGATCTTATATGTTATGGAAATATAATGAAAGGGGATTTTAATATAGATCACCTATTCTCTGGTGAGGTAATCAATATATGATCAGTGATGGTCTGACTCCTGGCACCCATGTCAATCAGTTGTTTGAAGAAGTTGAAGCTTTCTGGTGAGCATTACAGCCACTTCCCTGACCTGTTACATCATGCTCATGGATCACAAGGCCTAGGCACAGCTCATTCCCATTCCAGTGAGCAATCTCAGCCACTATGCACTGTGAGGAGGCCACAGTGCTCATTGAAGCACTGTAGCCTACTCAATGACCTGATCATCAGGAGTGCCAGGAGTCTGATCCCCTAAGGAGCGGCCATCAAGATAAAAATCCTGGTGAACCCCTGTGTCAATGTCTGTGATGTGAGAAAGAGAATGTGCAAGTATTGGTCAAGAGCTCTGGAAGCATAAGTTTAATGTGAGGAAGAACAATGTTTGGCATGTCAGGCAGAATTTAAGAATCTCCTGAAATCTTGGAGAAAATGTGAGTAGTCTCCAAACAAGACAAATTAAATCCTGTGGAAGTCAACATTGTTGGAGTTTTTCAGGCCTTGATATTAGAGATTGCTTCCGTCAACCCTCTATCTGTACAACTAATGCTGAAGCCGGTTTTTGGTAGTTGGCTTAATGCATAAGACACTGTATAAACGTTTACTATTAAAACTTCTATTTACCTCAGTTACATGATAAAACGGCTGTATAGCATAGTGTACTATGTACTATACTTATCTTGAATTAAAGTGAACAAAACCACAACTGCTTTCTGTTCAAGACAAAATGACTATGCAAGACACAATTGCACTCTACCAGCACATATGATTTCCCTGGAAGTGGTGGCTATTTCAGAGTTGCATGGTGTGTTTCATTATCCACTGCAGATTATTCATACACAAATTAATGAAACCTGCATAGTGAAAAGGTGGCTAAAGCCTCTATCCCATTTGTATATTGTAATTAGCATAAATGTGCACCCTGGGACTTTCAGAAAATTGGTGCCTTAAGCTTGTTTGTTGTGCTCAGAGGGTAACTGTATTGAATAGTTGTATTTCCCACTGAGCATCTTTTCATGAGAAAAGAACACTCGGAAATGCCTGTAGAATGGACCATAATTATTTTGATCTTTGGCTGGAACAAGGAATTGGCTGTGAGCAGATTTTAGTACTGATAGATACAGTTTATATTCATACTGGTACAACATGTGCATTTGAAGTTATCTACATGATGTGTTAAACAACAAAGAAATAGGGTCCTTAGAAAGAAACTAATTTGTATCAAGGAAAAGAAATATATGAGGATGCAATGTGAAGCTAAATTAATTTTGGCAAGTAAAATACATTGCAGTTATAAATAAGTTGCTTTTAGACTTCACATCACTGGCCTGTTACTGGCTGGTTCAATATATAATTGATAAGTAGAGGCGTCTGCCCGACTGCCTCATTTTCATTTAAACCTCAAGGGCCAAATGTGATACACTGCTTACGTGAGTTCTTTTGTGACCTCTTAAAGAATAGCTGTAGATTTTTTTTAGATGATTGCCTACAAATACACTAGCTAATCTATCTGGACATATAACATTAAGGATTCAGATTTGTTCTAGCTAATGATTAAGCTTTCTTTCAAGACTCTTTGCCCTTTTCCTGTATTCACCTGAACATTTTCAAATGATCTACAAAAATGCATCTGTGAGGATGAGGTTATGTTATGTTAACATCCAGCTCTTAAAAGAATAAAGCCCATAGCAACCAATCAGATTCCACCTTTCATTTTTCAAAGCTCCTTTGGAAAATAAAAGGTAGAATCTGATTGGTTGCTATGGCCAACTAAACTAATTCTACTTTACACCAGGTTGATAAATCTCCCCTGTAGTGTTTTCAATGGGCTTACTGGTAAAGAAACTAGTTTAAGAATACCAACCATTACACAACAAAAATAAATGATAAAAAATCAATATCCCTCCTCAGGCAGCTATAGATATATATAAATGTAATGCAGACAGAAATGTATCTAACTGACTTGGGAATTTTCTTTCCCTTTGTTGAGGTTTCTGTATATGCAGATTTTCCCATTTGCAAAGTTGAGGTTAACTTTCTGGTGTACAATAAGAGTTAGCTATATGTTTTGAACCAGTCAGATACAGTATCTCCCACTGCTGCTCTTCCTCCTCCTCCATTTCAAGACATTCTTCTGAAAATTTAGTAAAATACTGTTTTTTCAACATTTTCTGACCTGTTTTCTGAAAATCCCTTTAACTGCTACATAAAATGACTGGTATAAAGTTGTTGTTATGATAGCTTGTAATTAGCTAAGGTGCGACAGAAATTGTCTACCTTCTGTAAATACTGTGAAATTACTAATTCTTTTCTAACCTGTTCTTACTGTTTCACAGCACAAAAGGTTTGTGGTTGTGGTCAAAACAGCTAAAGCTGACCATTCCCTTTTTTTCCTCCCCATTGATCAAGAGATGTAAGTTCAACCTGTTTGCACTATAGTAAAGGAATAACCTTAATTTTTAGTGATTCAATTCATGAGTCCTAGGAGACCTAAGAATTTTATGCACAAATTTTCAGGCTTATTAGAAACGTTTTGATCTTAATAAAATCAATTCAAATCCAACTCTAACCAGTCAAACATATCAAACCCAAATAGAATTCTGAGTGATTTGATCATCTCTATCTGCACATTAAACTTAAAATGATTGTTAAGAGCTCAGTTAAGAGTCCAACAATTACATTATGTACAGTATTTGACCAGCTAAGGTAAAAATTAAGTGGAACATAACTCTACAGCAAAAGATAAAGAGCTTTGGGCTTTGGCTTGAGTGCCCGTCAGTGAGATCTGTGCCCTACTTAATTCCTGCTGTTAGTTTGCTCAGTGCTAGTTATTTTAACTTTCAACCTGGTTTCTTTGTGCTAGTTTGCTTTGTGTTTTTGATCCAGTTTATTTTTTCCTGGCTATTCTCCTGCCTTTTGTTATTGTGTTGTTTGTCTCTCTTGGTTTTGACCCAAGCATGGATAGTTGTTTCTGGATACTGGTTTTTGCTTTATGATCTTTCCATTATGGTTTTCACCCTGTTCACCACAAAAGTTAGTGGCTAATTGGTGAATGCAAGAAAGACTTCTATAACATCTGCAGGGATCACTCAGGGTTACAAGTTAGGCGACTGAGTAGGGCAATTATTCCACTATAAGCAGGGTCTATGTAGTGTTAATTGTATTACAGGGCATGTTCACCAGCTCTTTCTGAATCAGGTAGCTAGCATCAAGTCTGACAGTGGATATGCATTTGCACTGACAGTTTCACGACAACCCCAACTGGTAACAACCAGTTGGCAGTTCATACATGATAATCAGTATTGGAAATCAGGTCACCCAAGATAATGTACATAGTATAAAATCAACAATAAAGAATTCTTAAAATGTGTAGTTAATTCATTTCAGAAAAGATTTGAGTCAATCATGGCACTTAAAAGATTATATTTAAACTCAAGGAGGAATTTAAACTTCTACTAACATGTGTAAAGATATACAATAGTCACTGTCCAGAACCAAAGCCATCAAACTCAGAAACTGCTACCAGTCTTCCTTAACCATTCTATTTGGCTGGAAACTAAGGCTATACCTAGGTCTTCACCAGAGCCCGCTGTAAGGCAAGATGGACTTGGCTGCTAGGAAGCAAAACAAGTCACATTTAGGACATCAGCAGAATGAGATTATACCAAAACAGTAGATGGGAGGTTAATACAGAAAACAAGCCATGGTTGGATACCAGAAATTGAAGTAATAGTAAGAAGTTCACTGCTCAGGATCCGGGATACATACAAAATAAAAAATCACAGGTTCAGATGTAGCCAAGCTAAAATTGACTCTGATAACACATGGCTGAGTGTTATCTTGGTTATCTTGTGACAAAAGCCATTGAAATTCCTTGAAAAGTTGGTTATCTTTTTTTGCCATTCTTTACTTAACGCGTTAACAATCAAGTTTAGCTCGGTTGCATCTGTAAGTCTTAGCCACAGTCTGACTCTACAGAGTCAGGGTAAAAAATCTGGCTGGCTGATTGATCAACCAGGCAAGACTTTGTTGCTTGGCATGGCTTGATAAATACTTAACATTAGAGATGAGCGAATCTATTCGCCACTTCGTAGATTCAATACGAATCTTGGAAATTTTTTACACCGAAGCGAATCCGAATATTTTCAAATTCGCTTCAGAAGATTCTTCTCAAATCTTTGTACGCTAACGCTACGTACGCATCATATAATTTGTATGCTAATGCTACGCATCTGATAATTTGTACGCTAATGCGTACATATTCAGTTAAGTAGCGTACTTTTACTGTATATTTGTTATTTGTGCGGGCCTAGACAATAATATGCTAAAGCTTCGTACGCACTTTGTACACTCAGGCGTAAGTATTCGCGGGAATGTCCGCAGAACATGACAGAATAACAAATTATTTGTACGCAGCTTCGACCGAATAGCTTCGTATTAAGTATGAATCTTCTAATGAAGTATGAATCTACTTAACATCATCAATTGTAATGACAATTCTGAAGCATATTTTCTTACAACTATATTCTGTGTCATCAGTGACACTGCACACTTACACAGAGAATGCTATCAATCAATAATAACACCTACCCCATGTACAACAGTTAGTGACTGACAGCTATCTCTGTATACACACTTACACAGAAAATACTGTCAATCACTGATAACACCTCCTCCATGTACAACTATTAGTGACTGACAGCTATCTATGTATAAACACTTACACACAGATAATGCTATCAATCACTGATAACACCTCCCCTTTGTAGAGATATTACTGACTGACATATATTTATGTATATACACTTACACAAAAATGCTATCAATCACTGATAACACCTCCCCTGTCATGTACAGCTATCAGTGACTGCCAGCTATCTCTGTATACACACTTACACAGAGAATGCTATCAAATACAGATAACACCTCCCTTATGTACAACTATCAGTGATTGACAATTATTTCTGTACACATACTTACACAGAGCATACTATCAATCACTGATAACACTTCCCCCTTTTACAACTACCAGTGACTGGCAGTTATCTCCATATACACACTTACAAAGAATGTTATCAATCACTGATAACACCATCCAGTGTACAGCTATTAGTGACTGATGGCTATCTATGTTTGCACAGTTACACAGAGAATGCTATCCATAACTCATAGCACCTCACTGTGTGCAATGAAATCAGAAATAGCAGAGATGTAAATGTATAAATTACAACTTTTATTGATTTTTTTCTGATAGAACTATATACCAGTTTGCTCAGCTTCTCCTGCTCTATGACATGCTGCCTGCAGATTGCACTGCATGCTGTTAAACTCTTTAAGCTCTTCTTATTTGCAAATAAGATTGAAAGCAGACTTGAACTTATCAGTACTGAAAAATAATGTAAAGGCTCCTGAGACAGTACTGGAATGCAAAAATTATTGAGCTCGTAATGAATGTAATGTAAAGGCCTAGCAGGCATTTTTCTTTAAAACGCTACCCAGACCAATGGGGAATATCCTACAGAGAGTCAATAATGGATTATTTGGAGGAAATCAATAGTCCTTGCAACCAGGGAATCTAATGCAACCATTAGATGTACTTAGGAATATTTTAATGCAGATAATATTCAGTTGAAAAATAACATATATTTTGAAAAAATATATATATTTAAATCATATTGTACAAAAATAAGTGGGTTGTAATTTTCGTTGTCAGTTCTGTAACAGTTCTTTAAAGGGAATGTCTCATTTTGCCGTTACTAAAGAGACAACCAGTTGACCCGGAAACAGGGCAGGGGGCTGGCTTTGCATTGTTTTATGAGCACAGCACCATCTATTTGATAGCGGTTGCGCATAGTATTTACTTCCATGGGGATGAGCTGCGCCTAGGCCATGTGACTAATGAACATGACGTCACATTCCCTAGGGAAAGCTGTGAGATGACCATGGTGCTACTCTGAGCGCTGGTGCCTTCTCAAACAGCTGATCAGCAGGGGTGCCAGGTGTCAGACCCCTACCAATCAGGTACTGATGACCTATCCAGAGGACCTATCCATCAATAAAAATATCTTTGAAAACACCTTTAAAGGGGTTTTCTGAGTTATATATATTGATGACCTATCCTCAGGATAGGTAATCAATATCAGATCGGCGGGGGTCCGACACCCGGCACCCCCGCCGATCAGGTGTTTGAAGAGGAAGTGTGCGCCGTATCAGCGCTGCCTCCTCTTCATTGTTTACATGCTGGCCGTAATGGGGTAGTGGTGAGTAGGTGTAATTACACCTAACCGCCGCATTCATTTCAATGGGAAGGATCGCTCCCATACAAGTCTATGGAAGCGATTCTTACCATAGAAATGAATGGGGCGGTTAGGTGTAATCACACGCGCCTCCTCTTCAAACAGCTGATCGGCAGGGGTGCCGGGTGTCGGATCCCCGCCGATCAGATATTGATGACCTATCCTAAGGATAGGTCATCAATATATATATAACTCAGAAAACCCCTTTAAATGAGACATATAGAATAATATTCAACAGGTAATAGAGCTGAAATAGTCTTCTGAGATAAAATACTTCTAGAGTGTTAAAGCACATTAGAAAACTCATTTTTTGTGGCTGACAATAAAATGGGTTGTTATTGTGTAGTTATTCACAGCACAATATGATAATTAACGATGTCAGAAACGTTTATTGGTCCCCACAAAGCAGTAAACATTATGATAAATAGCATATGGCGGCATGGAATTTGGTGACTGCAAAAACCCAAATAATTTCTCATTTATTCCTGATTTACTATGAAATATAAAAATAAATCCTATAATTGCAAATCACCAAGTGAAATCCCACATGAAATTGCTTACAATAAAACACTTGATATATACTTCTTGTAAAATCAAGGGAAAGGTTTCCAAATTCTAAAACTGTGCAGTACAATCTGTAATGGAAAGAAAATACTTGAAGTAGCACTTTAGGTTTTTGAATTGTCCTATGATGAAAAGCATCTCTAGGGGTCTATCACCCTCTTAACATAGTTGACTTCTCAGCTACAAGGGAGAAAAATGTGTTAAATTTGTGTTATATTTTACTAGGGGATAATCACTTTTCACATTTCAAGGTCATGTAATGCATTCACAAATAGGTAACATACGTAAACATCACAATCTGTGATAAGATCCCTGCCATGAAACAACTGGGAGTAGAAATTTAGCAAATGGGCTATTACTATTTGATGATATACAGGTTTAATCGATGATTTATATGGTATTACTGGTTTGCCATATCTGTCAACGTAAGTAGAAAGGTGAGTAGATAAGGGAAATAGGTATGCTTTATTTAAGCAAACATCTAGGGGGTCATTTACTATGCGGAAATCCACAGAATTTAGATAGGTTAGTTGCGCCGCTATGTGTGACTTCTCCCCGCTCACGCCAGTTCTAAAATTGTGGGCATGGTATAGGCGGGGAAGGGGATGGGCATCTTATTCACCATTTTCTACGCCTGCTTTAGGCATAGAAAATGGTTTAAATGTAGGACAGATCGGCTCTATTCCGGATCCTCCGCCAGAGCAGGGGCTTTATTAAGACCGGCATCTAAAACTAAATGTAGGCTCCTAGGTTTCTATAGTAGCATATGTATGGCTCAGTAGTATGGCAGGAGGTCCAGAAATTACATCCAGTATACCATACACTTAAAGAGGTATACAGTTCCATAATACTAATAGCCTATCCGTGGTGGGGGACCAACTCCTTGCAATACTGCCGGTCAGTTGTTTGAACTGGATGCTGTCTCCATTGCTCCAAGATGCTATCTTGGAGTACCTCAATGAAAATAAGCAAATAACTCCATATCAGCATGGCTTCATGAGGGATCGGTCGTGTCAAACCAATTTAATCAGTTTCTATGAGGAGGTAAGTTCTAGACTTGACCGCGGGGAATCAATGGATGTCGTATATCTGGACTTCTCCAAAGCATTTGACACGGTACCACATAAAAGGTTAGTATATAAAATGAGAATGCTTGGCCTTGGAGAAAATGTCTGTATGTGGGTAAGTAAATGGCTCAGTGATAGAAAACAGAGGGTGGTTATTAATGGTACATACTCAGATTGGGTCACTGTAACTAGTGGGGTACCACAGGGGTCAGTATTGGGCCCTATTCTCTTCAATATATTTATTAATGACCTTGTAGAAGGCTTGCACAGTAAAATATCAATTTTTGCAGATGACACTAAACTGTGTAAAGTAATTAACACAGAAGAGGACAGTACACTGCTACAGATGGATCTGGATAGACTGGAGGCTTGGGCAGAGAAGTGGCAGATGAGGTTTAACACTGACAAATGTAAGGTTATGCATATGGGAAGGAATAATGCAAGTCACCAGTACATACTAAATGGTAAAACATTGGGTAACTCTGACATGGAAAAGGACCTAGGAATTTTAGTGAACAGCAAACTAAGCTGCAGAAAACAGTGTCAGACAGCTGCTGCCAAGGCCAATAAGATAATGGGTTGCATCAAAAGGGGCATAGATGCCCGTGATGAGAACATAGTCCTGCCACTTTACAAATCACTAGTCAGACCACACATGGAGTACTGTGTACAGTTCTGGGCTCCTGTGAACAAGGCAGACAGAGCAGAGCTGGAGAGGGTTCAGAGGAGGGCAACTAAAGTCATAGCTGGAATGGGTGGACTACAGTACCCAGAAAGATTATCAAAATTAGGGTTATTCACTTTAGAAAAAAGACGACTGTGACGACTATGTATAAATATATCAGGGGTCAGTACAGAGATCTCTCCCATGATCTCTTTATCCCAAGGACAGTAACCATGACGAGGGGACATCCTCTGCGCCTGGAGGAAAGAAGGTTTGTTCACAAAAATAGAAGAGGATTCTTTACGGTAAGAGCAGTGAGACTATGGAACTCTCTGCCCGAGGAGGTGGTGATGGTAAGTTCAGTAAAAGAGTTCAAGAGGGGCCTGGATGTATTTCTGGAGGGTAATAATATTACAGGTTATAGTTACTAGATATGGGTTGTTGTTGATCCAGGGAGTAATTCTGATTGCCTGATTGGAGTCGGGAAGGAATTTTTTCCCCTAAAGTGAGGAAAATTGGCTTCTACCGCACAGGGGTTTTTTGCCTTCCTCTGGATCAACTTGTAGGAAAACAGGTCGAACTGGATGGACAGATGTCTTTTTTCGGCCTTATAAACTATGTTACTATGTTACTATGTTACATTGTAGCAGTGGTGCAGTGAATTTACATCTTCCACTCCCATTAAAGTGAATGTGAAGAAAAGCTGTAATTACAAGGGTGTCAGGATGTAGTTAAATATTGAAGAGGATACAGCACTTGCAGGAGCACTACAATCCCTTCAAACAGCTATTGGCAGGGGTGCAAGGAGTTGGACTCCCATCTATCTGTTATTGATGACTTATCTGTCATTGATGACCTATCCTGGGGATAGGTAAGTATACTTTCAAAGTAACACTTCCAAGTAATTCTAACTGGGATTATACACATATGATTAAAGCATTACACTTCATTCATTGCCGCTTTAAATGAATAGAAGTCCTGCCCAAAGCCACGATTTACAATCAATGTAAATAACATCTACAAACTAAGTGCAAATGGATGGAATGATGATGGTTCGTTTTATAGCACTGTGATCAGTAGGTATGGTCTCTGTGCTGAACCCTGACTACAAGTGATTAATATTTCTACATTATCACACAGCTGTGCTATAAAAATAATGCAATTAAATTATCAGGATAGATGAGTTGTAAGGAAGTGTGCTGGAACAGAAGGAAGGGATGTCTTAATTGAGAACCCAGTGACAGACATTACTAACATGCTTTAATAGGCAGCTTGTTATTTAATTTTTATTAATCACATACATTTTCCAGGTCAGTCCTTTTTAGACTTAGGCTATGCACAGATTTATGTCAGACTACATTATAAAGAGCAACAGCGCCTGCCAGCAGATAGACTAAGGCTATTTTTACACTAGCGTTTCAATTTTTTGGAATTGACATCCGGCAGAAGATCTCAATATTGGAGAAAACCACTTCCATTTTATCCCCATTCATTGTCAATGGGGACAAAACGGAACGGAATGCTCCAAAAAACATTTCATTCCATTTGGTGGCGTTCCCATGCTGGAGAGCAAAATGCTCTTTCCATCCTGGGATGTGGAGCAAAACAGATCTGTCATGACCCACAATGCAAGTCAATGGGGACGGATCTGTTTTCTCTGACACAATAGAAAACAGATCCGTCCTCCATTGACGGTCAATGGAGTTCATGACGGATCCGTCTTGGGTATGTCAAAGATAATACAACCGGATCCGCTCATAACGGATGCAGATGGTTGTATTATCAGTAACAGAAGCGTTTTTGCTGAGCCCTTCTGGATCCAACAAAAACACTAGTGTGTCTTGGAAAGGTCTTGGAAAATGAAAGCTGTGTACTGATTGGTTTGCTATGGGCAACAAAACATGTTTTTTAAACAGTTTCTTTAAAATACCCCTATGTAGTCTTCTTGATATTTTGTTGCATGACAATCTTATGAAGGTGACTTGATCTACATGTCACAAATTAAATGTGTGCCAATGGAATATCACTGTCATAGGACATTACCTCTAACAGTTGTGCGTAGCACTGGACTTCAAAAACAATTTTCAATATTCTATTGTTAGAGGCATCTCCCATGACCATGATGGTTGTATCTCCCTTCAGAAGTGACGAGTAGAGTTGTGACTATAAGAGTGGTTTAACTAGTTGTCAATACAAGCTCATAACATTGAAATCCTCTCCTGCTGCCACTTTTGGATTTCTGATGGTAGACACATTCATCATCAATTCTGGAGAAACCCCTTTTAAATAAAGTTATCAAATTAACATTACTATTCTGGCCTGACATTTACAACGTCAATAATCTACACTAAGAATAGGTTATGACACCCTACATCAACAGCAAATGAATTTACTGCTTTGTTAAAAGGAATCTATAACTGGGAAATTCACTAATAAACTAGGTAAAATACCTTGTAAGGTGAGCTTAGCTGAACGTAATGATATCTTTCACGTTCTGTTGAATTGCTTCATTATGGAAAATGTAAATGAGCATTGAGGGTGGGCCCAAGGCCACTCTATGCATCCTTGATCTCCTGCTTCCTCTGCCATTCCCTCCTCTGTCTTTCAATTACATAATCAGGTTCCTGCATAGTCATCTTGTCTGTCAATTGAGAAGGAGAAGGTGAGGTTGACAGAGCAAGCAAGAGGAAAAAGGCATTGTGCCTGATTTAACAGTGAATTTCCTAGTGACTTTTTTCTATTATCACAACACAGGGTCATATAATTTGGGACATCTGATCATGAAACGATGCTTAGAAACTAATCAAGTACATTTAGAAATGGAAAGTGCATATATAATACCTTATCACAGCTTTAGAAGTAGCTATCAGCTAAGTAGCATGGAACACTCATTAAGGAATACAGCATATTCACTGAACTTGAGGTTGTCCTTCCAAAATCCAAAGTTATTTCTAGGTTTCATTTATAACAGCGAAATTACTAAATAAATCTATCTATCTATCTATCTATCTATCTATCTATCTATCTATCTATTATTTCCTATCTATCACATATCTATCCATCTATCTATCCATCCATCCATCTAGTCTTTTTCAGATTTACTTCCTATGTGTATTAGATATTACTGATTTTAAAGGAGTTGTTCCACAAAATATATTTGCAGTTTTCAAACCAGCAACTGAATCTGAATACTTTTGTAATTGTTGCAGTTGCACACTGAGTTACTCAATGAAATCTATCTGTATAATGCCACCTGCTGTTTGCTCTTTTTCTAATTTCTCTGTCCTGCTCACTGAGATGGCAGCACATGCTTAGCTCCATACTTCACCTGTCACCATCTGCAGCAGAACAGACACATCCCTGAGAAAGTGCACGCCCCCTAAGCTGCCACCTTAAAATAAATCTAGCAGAGCAATTGGAGCAATGAATTGGGAGATCTCTGAATCCATATGAGGTGGTTCTAGCTTTGTTAGAAAGAGGTCATCATGGACTAGATTATATAAGATTTTTATTTTTGTACATTAATCATGGAAAACCCCTTTAAAATTAAAACTAGGGCAGAGGCAGGAAAACACCTATCATATCCAGGTGCCCTAATAGGGCATGTAGACAGAGGTTACTTCCATGAAAAAGCCCCTTCAAAATATTTGTGAATAATTTAGTTCATCATTATATTATAATTTTATGCACAGACATTTGTTTCAATGTTTTAAGTTCATTCCTGGTCAGAATACAATATAGAATAAGCAGATTATTTGCATGAATAACAAATAATGGGATTAGTGCCTTACTATGATGACTACAATTGCCCTTACTATTGTTATGATCTGTATTAGATGGAAAAATTCTTCAGAAACATTGATGTTATGTAGCTTGAATGCTGAGATCAGTTAACCTTCATTTCATCACAGATATTACATGTCTACAATCCTTTATCTGATATACAATTATTTTTCAGCAGCTTGGCTCAACTTTCTATTATATTCCTTTCTAGGGTTCATCTTCTTCCTCTCTACATACTTAGTTGTTTTACAAAGAAATCCTTCCAAAGGAAAGTCTGAACTAAAAGGAAGAATAGGGAAATAGAAAGATAACATAGTTACATCTTTCCACCAGATAAGAATGAGCCATGCCAATGTAATGCAGTCTGCAAAAGCCTGATAATGTATATCTAATATTTTTAGCGTTCATGAAGCTCTTTTAAGGGAGATGTCAAAAAATACAATATTTACAAGGTCAAACACAAGGGCATAGACATTAGCAATGAGAAAGGGTTCTTTTACTACTGACTCAGTATGCTATTTCGGAGATATTTATGTTGGAAATGTTTGTCGGCGTTTTTCTATCTCTCCATTTGTATCTATTACAGTTTAAGTAATTAAACACGTACAGCACAATCTAAAATAGAAAAATCGTGGATAACTAAACCCATGGACAGAAATAAATGCATGATAAAAATTGTTCAATGACTTATGACACTGATATCAACAAACATTATAGTAAAACTATTGTTCAGTAGGTGATTTAAATTAAACCCAAATCATCTTCAAAAGTGTATTCCAATACAAACTAAAATGAATACATAAATGTTTCACAGGCAGCTTTAGACTTAGGGCTACCATCCAAATAACCTTTATAATGAACCACTTAGCATTCAAGAGTTTATCTATTATTCATTGTGGCACTTTGTACATTATGAAGACAATATCCATAGAGATTAGGGAGGTAAAAGTATATAACTGTAATATATATAGTTAGCAAACAGGCCACAAATTTATTTAATGTGAATAGTACTGTACTGATATATAATGGTATATTCACAGATCTAAATGAGAGAATTTCTGCAGGCCCTATACAGTCTCAGACCAAAAGAATATAATAAAATGGCCATATCCAAAAAGGAACACTTTTATCTAAGTTTACGCAACCTATTGGCTGAATTATTCTGTACCAAAATGTTGGCACAATTTTGGCACAAATTGTCACATGTTAAGCGACCCCCCTTTCTCATAAAGCTGAACACTTTACAGTTTGTTATGGCAGCTGCCCTGGGTGCTGCCGCTCCTCCTCTGCTTTCCTTGAAAGGCACTGCCTGCTTTGCTTACTGGCTCCTCTGCTCCTATGTGCTGATGATTCTGACCCGCCGGTCTTCTCCTCTTCCTTCCCAGTTGCCCTGGCTACCAGAGTAGCTGTCTATCTCTCCTCACTGTGGCCTGCTTCCTGCCAGCACTGCCCCTAGGGCATTGGCATTCCCTCTAGCTCTTACAGGGCCAGCGTGTGTGCACTCTAATCCTTACCAGCCAATGGCAAGGGGTACTTAAGGGGGTTATCCCATTATTAAAAATGAAAATCAGACATTATCTAGTACATGACAATATCTTTCTAACAAAGCAAGAACCAGCCTGACATGGATCCAGAGATCTCCCCATTCATTGCTCTGCTACATTTACATCAAGCTGACAGCTCAAGAGGAGTGTCTTTTCTGCTGCAGCTAAGGGGGCATGTCCATGCTCTCCCTATCACGGCTCAAGATGCAGTAGAAGGACAAAAGTGAGTACCTGTGGGCATCTCAGTGAGAAGGTCAAATAAATAAAAAAAACAGCAGGTGACGCTAAACAGATACATTTTATTGAATAACTCAGTAGCTACACAAAATGTTTAGATCCAGATTCAGATCCAGGTGCTGTTTTTTAAAACTACAGAGTATTTTTCATGGAATAATCTCTTTAAGGCAACTTCTTCTGTTTCCTGAATTTGGCCATTTGCTGCCTGCCCTAACCTCGGACTGTTTATTAGAAAGCATAAATTTCTGCCTACCCTGACCTTGGCTTGTCTCTGACTATAGTTTTGCCTGATCCCTTGGTTCTTTGCATCAATGCCTCTTTACTCCTGTGTGTCAGGAGTCAATCAGACAGACTATTCCAGGAAGTAGCAGTCTTGGGGTTCATTGTAAAAGTCTAGATCCCTGTATAGTGGTTAAAGGGTGAAGACCAGGGGACTGCCTGGATAGCACCCTTTGAAGTGGCCCCAAGCCAAATCCAGTTGATACAGAGGTCCTACATTTGATGTCTTGTATTGTTAGGTGAGCTAAGTACATTGCCTTTTTTAACTTTTATTCATGCAAATGTTCAAAACTAGCTACAGCAAATTGCACAAAAATGCTACATTTTCTATTAAGAACATTGTATCAATACTAGGAGATTCTCAGGTAAGTTGTCAACATGCTGAATCATAAGCAACAGCCAGAAAGACAATAATCCAATATATATATATCCAGTGTAAATGTAAAGTTGTGACTCAAGTGAAATGTAAATGCATGTAAAAACATTGGAGCATGTTCTTTTAGATATCTGTAGTTTGTCATTCCTTTGTTATTCCTTTTGGAAATGTATGAATAAATTCAAGAACATACACAGAATCCTTAAGGCCCCATAGCAAAATTTAGATTTGGAACCACCTCACATAAATGTCTGTTACCATGGCATGGTTGAACCAAGCATTATTTTCTACAATATAGTTGCATGTTGGAAAAAGTGGCTCATGGGCTTTATAAAAATGGTGTCCAGCTCAATGTTTTTCAGTGGCATAATTTTTTCAAATGGCATAAATAAACTGATTAATTTCCCCCAGTGAGCTCCGAATTATTTGCTTACCTTTGCATAATAAGTGATAGATCTCTGCCACTAGGCATAGCTCAGTGTATATGAATTTATGCAGCTACTATAGAACTTAATTGCTGCTCTGAAAAATCTCTATGCAATGAGCTCTATATGACTGTATCAGGAAAGGAGTACTTATGTGCTAAATTGCCTTATACCATGGTCCTGCTAGCACTCTCAAAGTCTGCCTTCACTGAAAGTATGCCGCTGAATAAGTTCATGATTGGGTATTACCATTTCTCTGTCAATCCAACAGTATCCAATCAGTGCTTGTAAGTCTTATAAAGTTAATAATAATAATAATAATAATAATAATAATAATAATTAGTGTTGAGCGAGCATGCTCGCCCAAGCACTTTATTTGCTCGAGCATCGGTATGCTTGGCACATCGCGGTGTTCGGCCGAACACCGCGTGTGCGCGAGTGTGATGCTCGAGTCTACTCCCCGCACGTTTGTTCGCTGCTACACAGCGAATAAACGCTCGGAGAGTACTAGCATTGTACACTAATGCGTACAAATTTGTATTCTAATGCTACGCATTGTGCGCTAATACGTACAAATTCAGTTAATTAGCGTACTTTTACGAGTGAAAGGAGTAAAAGAGGAGAAGTCGCGATTCTGACCTTTTCCTATGAACCAGACACCTTCCCCATGCTGTTTCCCTAACCATTTCTATGGTGTTTCCACCATTTTCTCACATTTCCCTATCTGGTGCCTGGTCTTCTCCCATTGACTTTCACCCGAGCACCCGAATACCCGAACATCGGGGTGCTCGATCATCAATAATAATAATAATAATAATATTATTATTAGCAAGCTGGTCATCATTCATTGTTTCAACACTCAATGTTGATCATTACATGTTTAAGCTTTAGAACCATTCCTAAAAAGATGTGGAATTGGATGAAACTTTTAATCAGAGCAATACATTTGGCAACATAAAGCAGCATGGTTTATCTTGTCTTAGGGTTCTTGATTTAAAGACTTTATGACTAATATCAAACCTTCACAGTTTTTCATATTATGTTTCACATATTATATATACAAACATACATCCATAATTTTTCACCAAATGCTTGTTAAACTTGTTGTTTCGGTTCATTAGTCAGAGATCTGCAAATCAGGCTTGGCAAAGAGTTTTTGGCATAAACAATTTTGGGAAACAAGTAACAGATGCAGAATTTCTTACATCTCATTATGCTATGGACTGTCATTAACTCTTTTACTACCATCTGTACTCTCCGATAAAGAGGGCCAAATAAAGCAGTGTAACACCAACATAAACACTACAAGCAGCACAAAATGATATTTTTCCACTGTCTACCTAAAGCATAAGCTGGCCATATCAAGTCATGTTATTATCCAGAAAATGTCTATATTATGGGCCAGCAACCTCTGGAACCCTAGCTGTTGTGAAACTACAACTCCCAGCATGCTTTTACTTCGATGGGAATTCAAAGACTAGAGAGCAAGTGTACATGCTGGGAGTTGTCATTTCAAAATAGCAGGAGAACTGAAGGTTGCTGATCCATGTTATATATACTGCACAATAAGAAATACAGAAAATTGAGAATTACATTTTATGCTTTTTCTCTCCAAAATATCTAATATTTTGTAAAGCACTTTTTTACAAAACTAAAGTTTGATAGGGTAAACATTTTTTTATTTATTAGAATATATGGTTCAAAAGTTTATAAATCACTGAACAAAAATAATGAAAAAGTAGGCGTCTCTGTAATAGCTATATCATTTAGTGCCTAGACAAGGCACTAAAACAAAAAATAATAAACAGCTTTATTGTGAACTGTGTATAAAAAATTGTAATACTACGAGCATTGCCGAAGTTCTAAGGCAGATAACTCCCAACAAATCTGGAACTATGAAAACACATTTGGGGCGGTTCAATGGACCTCATCATATGCCCTTTCTGAGGTTATTTCATGTCCAGTACTGATAGCCTAATATTAGCACATTCTTCCATGGGTTTCCCAATGGGGGCTAAGAGGGCTATTCAAATGATGAGTGGGGTGTTTGCATCACCTTCCTGATGGCATATTGATCATGGGCCACCTATGTGATTGTTCAGTGGACCTCATCATAGGCCCTTCCTAAGATTATATCATGTCCTGCAAAAATAGCCTAACATTAGTACATCTTCCCATGGGTTCCCCAATGGTAACACAGGGGTCCCTTTCGTGGACACAATATTGCTATATCAGTAGTGCTAATGCAATCAACCTCCATTTCCATACTCATATCTTAGCTTTAAGACATGCAACCTTCATATGTGCTTCAGCATTCTTAGTCTACTACAGTGGAGCAACTCGAGACTCAATAATAGAATGTTGTGTATTTTCCTCCTTGCCTTACTGTCCACATCGGGGATATGTGTGATACTCCTATAGAGTGGTCCAGACTTCCCGATTATACCGTCACGTGTGTTAGGTCCAGCCCAGGGTTCCCTCCAAGCTCAGCAAGACTGCCAGGAGGGGCAGGCATGGCATGTGGGCTTGTCCCACTCCTTCACTCTGGTTGGTCTCTGCTTGGGGACTGGTCCGGTCCCTGGGTGGAGCTTATTCCTTATTATGCTAAACACAAGCATGTGCGTAATAGCCATACCAGTGCAGGACGGCATGTAACATGTTAATAGATGTGACCACTCACCTGCTAAGCTTTTTTCAATGCTACACCATCTCTTCTCCTAATTAACTTTTATGTTGAAACGCGAAGAGTGCGAATGATAGAAGCTAGTGTTGAGCGAACATGTTCGGCCAAATATGGCGGCTAAATAGCCAATTATCGTGCGGGGAGGTACTGGCATTCACTGTAATGCCAGTAGCCATGTTGGCTACTAGCATTACACTGATTGGATGGCCGGGAACGCGTCATCGGGTGCTATATAGCACCCAGTGACATGTGACCGGCTCATACCGAGTCAGGGAGAGCTGCTGCAAGGAGGGACAGATAGTGTAGGGAGAGAAGAATGCTAGGCAGGGATAGTATTTCTTTTGAAAAGACCCAAAAGCCCTTTTAAGGGCTATTATATCTTGCTGCAAGATATATATATATATATATATATATATATATATATATATACACTCACCGGCCACTTTATTAGGTACACCTGTCCAACTGCTCGTTAACACTTAATTTCTAATCAGCCAATCACATGGCTGCAACTCAGTGCATTTAGGCATGTAGACATGGTCAAGACAATCTCCTGCAGTTCAAACCGAGCATCAGTATGGGGAAGAAAGATGATTTGAGTGCCTTTGAACGTGGCATGGTTGTTGGTGCCAGAAGGGCTGGTCTGAGTATTACAGAAACTGCTGATCTACTGGGATTTTCACGCACAACCATCTCTAGGGTTTACAGAGAATGGTCCGAAAAATAAAAAACATCCAGTGAGCGGCAGTTCTGTGGGCGGAAATGCCTTGTTGATGCCAGAGGTCAGAGGAGAATGGGCAGACTGGTTCAAGCTGATAGAAAGGCAACAGTGACTCAAATTGCCACCCGTTACAACCAAGGTAGGCAGAAGAGCATCTCTGAACGCACAGTACGTCGAACTTTGAGGCAGATGGGCTACAGCAGCAGAAGACCACACCGGGTGCCACTCCTTTCAGCTAAGAACAGGAAACTGAGGCTACAATTTGCACAAGCTCATCGAAATTGGACAGTAGAAGATTGGAAAAACGTTGCCTGGTCTGATGAGTCTCGATTTCTGCTGCGACATTCGGATGGTAGGGTCAGAATTTGGCGTCAACAACATGAAAGCATGGATCCATCCTGCCTTGTATCAACGGTTCAAGCTGGTGGTGGTGGTGTCATGGTGTGGGGAATATTTTCTTGGCACTCTTTGGGCCCCTTGGTACCAATTGAGCATCGTTGCAACGCCACAGCCTACCTGAGTATTGTTGCTGACCATGTCCATCCCTTTATGACCACAATGTACCCAACATCTGATGGCTACTTTCAGCAGGATAATGCGCCATGTCATAAAGCTGGAATCATCTCAGACTGGTTTCTTGAACATGACAATGAGTTCACTGTACTCAAATGGCCTCCACAGTCACCAGATCTCAATCCAATAGAGCATCTTTGGGATGTGGTGGAATGCGAGATTCGCATCATGGATGTGCAGCCGACAAATCTGCGGCAACTGTGTGATGCCATCATGTCAATATGGACCAAAATCTCTGAGGAATGCTTCCAGCACCTTGTTGAATCTATGCCACGAAGAATTGAGGCAGTTCTGAAGGCAAAAGGGGGTCCAACCCGTTACTAGCATGGTGTACCTAATAAAGTGGCCGGTGAGTGTATATATATATATATATTTTTTTTTTAAGGGGTTAAAAATTGCGCAAGGTGGCCTGACCTTAACACCACCTTTTCAGTGTCTGCTGTCTAACATTTGTGTATCCCAAATAACTGAAATCCGGTGTATTTTTTTCTGCGGCTATTGTAGGCAACATTACTAACGTCGCCGTGATTAGCAGAAGAAAAAAACGCAATAAATGTCAGGTATATAGGAGAAACATACATTGTCCTGCACATGTAATGTCACCGTGATTAGCAGCAGAAAGAAATGTAATAAATGTCAGGTATATAGGAGAAACATACATTGTCCTGCACATGTAAAGTCTCCGTGATTAGCGGCAGAAAGAAACGCAAAAAATGACAGGTACATAGGAGAAACATACATTGTCCTGCACATGTAATGTTGCCAAGAGTAGAGGCAGAAAAAAAACGCAACAAATGTCAGGTATATAGGAGAAACAAACATTGTACTGCACACGCTGCGCAGCTGGTGTTAAGATTAGGCATACTTGCGCAAATTTTGACCATCAAGAATAACAATATTGCAGCCAGATATGGGTCTTTTCAACAGAACAATTAGCCCTGCCTAGCCAAATCCTATCCCTACACTATCTGTGCCTGATTGCGCAAACGTTATACATTATATGAATAACGACAGGAAAAAATACACTCGATGTCAGGTATTTAAGATACAGAAAAGTTATACTGCACATGCAGCACAGGTATGTGACATTACCTGCGCTGCGTCTGCTGCATAACGTTTGCTCATTTGGTGAAATTTTTCTGCTCATACACTAAAAAAAATCTGCACAACTGTACTTTTGACAAACTTGCATATATACCATTTAGTATGCGCAAGGCGAGCAGTAAGGGACAGGGAAGTGGGCGTGATGCTGATGGTGCACGGTGGGCGCGATGAAACAGTGTCTGCTGGCAGAGCACAAGAAACAAAGTCATCCAAAACTCCTAGCATCATGTCTCTGTTTGGAGGGCAGCGCAAGACAGGTTCTTGTTAGGTCAACATGTCAGGAGGACAGGGGTGGGTGAGGGCCTGCTGGTGAACCTCTTAAATATTTAAAGGCGAGGGCAGCCTAATAAGCAGTTTGATGTGATGGAGGAAGAGGAGGAAGAGGACGAGAAGAGGAAGGGGTTCATGGAAATACAGTGTATTCAATATACCTTAAAAGCCACATTTAAACATCCTTTATGTTCAGCCGCTTTCCTCTGGTGTGGTAGCGAAGTCAGGGGCAATCCAGGTCTTGTTCATTTTGATTAGCGTCAGCATTTTCAGTTGACAGGAGGATGCACTTAGCAGTTATTATGCCCCCAGCAGTACTAAATAACTGCTCCGACAAAACCCTGGCGGCAGGGCAGGCCAGCACCTCCAAGGCGTAGAGCACCAGTTCGTGCCACGTGTCCAGCTTAGACACCCAATAATTATAAGGCACAGAGGAATCGCTGAGAAGGTTGACATTGTCAGCTAGGTACTCCTTTACCATTTTACAAAACTTTTCCCTCCTAGTTGTGACACTAGGCCGCTTATCAGAACCTTTTCTACATGCAGCGCTGTCCGTCTTTATTGTGAGCAGGTAAAGTTTCAGCGCATGCTCAGGTCGTACAGCAGTCAGTGAGCTGGCAAGTGTAGGCGCTGCTGCAGCGTTGCCAGACTGGCAGAAGCTGTAGGTGACTTTTGGAAATGGGCACCTTTACCAGCAGCTCAGGCAAATTGGTGTAGGTTTTGAGAAACCGATGAACCACTAAGTTGAAGCAATTGTTTGGCCTGAGGGAGACTGCTGTTCGTCCTTTCTGTTGGAGGAACAGGTAGACTCATTCCTGTCATTAGTCCCAGGGTCCTATAGGGTCAGTTTGCTTTAGGTTCCTGTGTATGAACTCGCCTACCTTTGAGGTCTGTACCATACTGGTAGTCAGTCAGGATTAGAATCAGGGTTTCCTTTAGGAGGTGTCCATCTTCCTTCCTTAGTTTCCAGGCCTAATCTTCTTTCCCTTCTACACTTTGTGTGGTTTTCCACCCAAACCTGAGCGTGAGAGTATGTGTGTGAGCTTGCCGAGCTCCAAAGCCGCCACCAAGTTGCGGCCGTTATCAGACACAACCACACCTGGTTGTAGGTTGATTGGCGAGAGCCACAGCTTAGCCTGGTCCCTTATACCCTGCCACAGCACTGTGGTGGTGTGTTGTTTGTCACCTAAGCAAATAAGTCTCAGCACAGCCTGTTGCCGCTTCCCCACCGCTGTGCTAAATTGCTTCCAGCTACTAACTGATGGCTGACTGGTGCTGCAAGATGAGAATTTCTAGAAGGAAGTGGTGGAGGAGAAAGAGGGGTTGCAGCCACTAATGTAGGTAGTGGCAGAAATCCTGATGGAAGTAGGGCCCACAATCCTTTGTGTCGGTAGCACCTGTGCCATCCCAGGGTACAACTCGCTCCTAGCCTCCACAGCGTTCACCCAGTGTGCCATCAGGGAAATGTAGCGTCCCTGGCCAGAAGCCCATGTCCATGTGTCAGTCATTAAGTGGACCTTCCCAGTAACTGCATTGGTCAGGGCATGGCTTATGTTTCAGGACACATGCTGGTGTAAGGCGGCGAGGGCACACCGGCAAAAATAGTGGCGGCTAGGTACTGAGTAACGAGGGACAGCCGCCGCCATCAGACTGCGAAAAGCCTCAGTGTCCACAAGCAACATTTTCAGCGCCAGCAATTTGTAAAGGTGTGCATTTAGTGCTATGGCCTATGGGTGGGTGGCTGGGTATTTGCGCTTTCGCTCAAAGGCCTGGGGTATGGACATCTGTACACTGTGTTGGGACACAGAAGTGGATGTGCTCGCTGATGGTGCTTGCGAGTTTCCAGGTGCAGGGCGGGAGGCATCTGGGCCTGCATCTTGGCTAGCGCGTAACACAGGGAAGAGGAGGCAGTGGTGTGACCCGCAGACACAGATTGTGGATCCAGGCGTTTGGCCCACCTATTAAGGTGCTTTGCTGCCATGAAGATCATGCTGGTGGTGGTCAGGTTGCTAGTGTTCATGCCCGTGCTAATTTTGGTATGGCACAGGTTGCAAATGACAATTCTTTTATCGTCCACACTTGTTGGTGTGGCCTGCCTTCTCCCTTTTGCCACCCCACCACCTCTTCCAGCCTGTTGCGGTGCTGCGGATCCCTCCCCTTCTGTACTGCTGTCCTCGCTCAGCTTGCCTCCTTCCCATGTTGAGCCAGTGATTTCATTGTCCTCCACCTCCTCTTCCACTTCTTCACTCTGGTTCTCCTCCTGACAAATAGACCTTCAGTGCTGCTGACACTCAAAAACATTTGGGGTGAGGGTCTGCTGCTGATCTGACCGTCTAAAACATTAGGGCGAGTGCCTGCTGCTGAGCTGACTGTGTAAAACATTTTAGGCGAAACCCTGTGGCTGATCTGACTGTGTAAAACATTATGGGTGAGGGCGTGCTGCTACTTGCGCTTTATATAGAAGTAAATATATGTTTCCTAACAATATTTCCTCTAAAATCGATGCTATCCTCGGTTTTTGGGGGCATTATTGTCATTCCGTAAAAGTGGTGTAATACTTGGACATCATCGTTAATAGCAGCGACTTCGGTGTCCAAGATGCATCCAGACATCCTTCCCATGCTGTTCCCTAACCATTTCAGTGGTGTTTCCACCATTTTTTCACATTTCCCTATGAACCAGACACCCTCTCCTCTGCAGAGCAGGGGGTGCCTGGTCTTCTCCCATTGACTTCCATTATACTCGGGTGCTCGGCCGAGCACTCGAGCACCACCTAGTGTTAGGCCCGAGCACTCGAGCACCCGAGCATCGCGGTGCTCGATCATCACTAATAGAAGCATATAGCAAGTAGCATATTGTAACTAGTCAGAGGATGCAAAGAGAGAGTCAAGATTAGGAAGACTGACTGACATAGCATTAGGCTTATAAGGGAGTTATCTATACAAATCCCTGCCTTTGTAGCGGCCTCTGTTCTTGTCTTAGTTGTGGAAACTGCTTTGCCTCTGCATGCACACGCACCATCTCCACTCTTCCTCTGTACATTATATTCTGTTGCCCCCTACATCTGGTGGTGTGAATACAGGATACTGTATTTGCTCTTGATCCTGACACACCTCTAAGTGCAGAAATACACTGCAGCAAATGAAATACTGCAGGGAATACAGCCAGTTAATCAGGGTGTCACTCTGGAAGCCTTGGTGCACAGTTCCAGATTTGTTGGGGGTTATCTGCCTTAGAACTTGGGCGTACAGTATTACACAGTATTATAATTTGTTATACACAATTTACAATAAAGATGTTTATTACTTTTTATTTTAGCACCCAGTCAGGCAATGAAGTGAAAACTTTATAGAATATGTTAGGGGATTTCATTTTTATACATATAGGGGGAAATATCAAAACTGGATAATCAGATTCCACCATTTATTTCTCAAAAGAGCTTTGTAAAAATGAGAGGTGGAATCTGATTAGTTGCTATGGACAACTAAGTCAGTTTTCCTTTAGTCCAGTTTAATAAATCTCCCCCATATTGTTTGTCTCAGTGAAAGCTACTCTTGTCGCCAAAGAAGGAGCAGAAGTAGAGAACTTAATGTATGTTAACTGGTTCACCATGTACAATAGTGTACTAATGCTGTACATAAAGGAAGACAAAATGTTAATTGAAAAATAACAACATTTCTATTAGCTATGACTATAAGAAATTGCATGCAGGACTTTTTTCCCCTCTAAAATAACTGATTAAATTCGGATGAAAATTGCTAAAACAGGAGGAAAATGTGCATAACGGATGCTCAGGATCTTTTTTTTTTTTTTTTTTTTTTTACAGTGTCCATTTTTTGACAGATCAGAAGAACGGAAAATTAAATAGTGATGTGAACCCAGCCTTATCTGGGAGTGATCACAGATCACAGATAACCCTTCTATTTAACCCCATCATATATACAAGTAACATACCCTATTATAACATACATGAACGTTAAAGTGATTGTGCACTGACATCACTAGTGCCCACATGAGCAGTGGGGTTGCCGAATGAATATTGCCTTTTCAATGGGATATTGCTTTATTTTTATTTTAGTATTTTTATTAAAAAAGGAAAAATTAAAAAAAAAAGGAGGAACATTTTTTTTCACATTTTTTGTTAATAGTACAATTCATATGACCTCTGCAACCACAGCAGGAAGCTATTGAGCACTGCTTGTTGAGCACTGTATATAAAATGATGGGGAAGGCAGGGACAGTGAAAAATTGTCACTGCCTTCTCTAGGGGAAGCATGGTTTTCACTGACAATGTGCTCCCTGCTCCTACACTACAGTATTAGCATGCAACTGCAATCTCAGCAAGGAAGCTTTAAAACATCCATCCAGAGATGAAGGCTAACCACAGAGATGTTGTCACGCGAGGTCGGCGTCGCGCTCCCTCTGCACGACATTGCCGGACCTCTCCGCCCCCCTAGAGACGAGCAATAGGGAATTGAAGTGCTGGTCTTGTCAGCCAGCACTTCATGAGTTAATTCTCTGTTTGGGTTTAGCCATGTGGTGCTGATCACACCACATGGCTACTTTACATATTGTTTGGACAGCTTGCTCCGCCTCAGGTCATGTGATGCTGGCCACATCACATGATCCTGGGCGGGCTATTTAAAGATGGCAACTGCCTCACTCAGATGCCTGTGATTAGTCTTCTGAGATCAGTGCTGTGTGTTGGACCTTGCTGTTTATTATTGGTATATTGGATTTTGGCTTCGGACTTAGACTACGCTTTTGTGATTCCCCTCGGTATTTGACGTGACCTCCTGTCCTTGACTTGGCTTGCTGACTATTCTGCTATTGTGTTTGTTCTGTCTGTGTTCGTCTTTCCCTGTGTTCCCTTCCCTTCCCTATGCACGTACTCAGCATAGGGACTGTCTCCAAGTTACGGTTTTGCCGCCTAGGGCATCTACTGTAAGTAGGCAGGGAAAGAGGTGGGGTTCAGACAGGGCACACTATCCCTTGTTTCCCTGTCGTGACAGAATCACAGGCCGTACCTAATGGAGCCATTGCGAGTACTCACGGACCAGATGAGTAACATGGCTCAGATGATCCAGGATTTGGCCGAGAGACTCCAACATCAGGAGCAGCTGCGGACAGCACCCGCAGTCATTCCCTCCATGCCAAACCCTAATATTGAACCCCATGTAAAATTGCCCGATCGGTTTTCTGGGGACCGAAGGACTTTCCGTTCCTTTAAGGAAAGTTGTAAATTATATTTCCGTTTACGCTCACACTCCTCGGGTTCTGAGCAGCAGCGGGTAGGAATAATTATTTCCTTGCTGCAAGGTGATCCGCAGGAGTGGGCTTTCTCATTGCCACCTGACTCCCCTTGTCTATTGTCTGTGGAGGCTTTTTTCCGGGCCCTAGGTCTTTTATATGAAGAACCTGACTTGGCCGCTGTAGCTGAAACTCAGCTCAGAGACATTCAGCAGGGTAACCGTGCAGTTGAGGATTACTGTGCTGAGTTCAGAAAATGGTGTGTGTCCTCTAAATGGAATGACCCTGCTTTGAGAAGCCAGTTTAGGGTGGGACTGTCTGACCATCTGAAGGATTTACTAGTTAGTTATCCTACTCCTGACACCTTAGAGGCGACTATGACCTTAGTTATCAAACTTGACCGACGGTTTAGGGAGAGACAAAAGGAACGTTCTGTTGCCCCTCAAGTTGCCGTGTTGTCCGAAGTTCCTCTTCAGAGCCCGTCTCCTATCAAGGTCCAGGAGGAGCCTATGCAGTTGGGAGTTACTATGAGGGATCAGAGACGCCTGAGAGGGGCCTGTTTTTACTGCGGTGAGATGAACCACTGGCTCCAGCAGTGTCCGAGACTTCTGCTCTCAAAAAGGTCTGTTCCTGGAAGTAAGGTACCCCCTGCGGTGGTAAGAAAGAAAATCTTGTTACCTATTTCCATTTCTTATAACCAATTCAAGAGGTCCGGTGAAGCATTTGTGGATTCAGGTTCTGCTGCTAATTTTATTGATTATGATTTTGTGCAATCTGTGGGTGTGCCTATAATTCCTTTAAGGGAGGTAATTCAAATTATCGCACTGGATTCCACTCCATTGAATAATGGGAGAGTGGAGTTTTGTACTCCTGAGGTTGTATTAACTGTAGGAATTACCCATACCGAGACTTGTTCCTTCCTTGTATTAAAGGATTTACCTGCCGACCTTGTTTTAGGTCTGCCATGGTTACAGGACCACAACCCTGTGATCAACTGGTCGGTAGGTGAATTGGAAAAATGGGGAATGAATTGTGACAAATGTTGTAGATCAGTATTGCTGTTTGGAGGTACCACTGAGTCTCTTTCCTTGCCCAAGTATATCGGCGATTTTTCGGACGTTTTTTCCATGTCCGAGACTGAGTTCCTCCCTCCTCACCGGCAATATGATTGCGCCATCGACCTTATTGAGGGATCCAAATATCCCAAAGGTCGCATTTATAATCTCTCTACTCCTGAACGTCAGTCCATGAGGGATTATCTCAAAGAGAGTCTGGCCAAGGGTCACATCCGGCCTTCAGTTTCTCCCATGGGGGCAGGTTTTTTCTTTGTTGGTAAAAGGGATGGAGGATTGAGGCCCTGTATCGATTACAGGGAGCTCAATAAAATCACTGTTAAAAACAGATACCCGTTGCCCCTTATTCCTGACTTGCTGAATCAGGTCCAGGGGGCCTGTTGGTTCACCAAGCTGGATTTGAAGGGGGCATACAACCTAATCAGGATTCGTGAGGGGGACGAATGGAAAACTGCTTTTAATACCCCGGAGGGTCATTATGAGTACTTGGTAATGCCTTTTGGGTTAAGTAACGCTCCGGCAATTTTCCAAAACTTTGTCAATGACATTTTTAGACCATTTATTGGGAAATTTGTAATTGTCTATATTGATGACATCCTGATTTTTTCTGCAGACTGGGAGAGTCACGTATCTCACACCAGGCAAGTGCTGGAGGTGTTGCGTGAAAACAAGTTGTTCGTTAAAGGGGAAAAGTGTACCTTTGGTGTTCAGGAAGTGGCCTTTTTGGGATACATTCTCACCCCTTTTTCTTTCAAAATGGATCCAGTTAAAGTACAGGCCATTGTGGATTGGGTGCGACCTTCCTCTTTGAAGGCGCTCCAGCGATTTCTGGGGTTTGCTAATTTTTATCGTAAATTTGTCAAAAATTTTTCTGTGGTAGCCAAACCCATTACGGATTTGACTCGCAAGGGGGCTGATCTGGTCAATTGGCCCCCTGCAGCTATTGAGGCCTTTGAAAGGTTAAAGCAGTGTTTTATTAATGCTCCTGTGTTGGTCCAGCCTGATCAAAGTAAGCCTTTTGTAGTTGAGGTGGATGCGTCTGAGGATGGTGTGGGGGCTGTACTGTCCCAGGGGTCTTCCACCTTAACTAATCTTATGCCATGCGCCTTCTTCTCCCGCAAGTTCTCTCCTGCCGAGAGGAATTATGATATTGGGAATAGGGAGTTACTTGCAATCAAGTGGGCATTTGAGGAATGGCGTCATTTTTTAGAAGGGGCATTTCACCGCATTACGGTCCTCACGGATCATAAGAATTTAATGTTTCTAGAATCGGCTAAGCGATTGAATCCTAGACAGGCGAGGTGGGCTTTGTTCTTTACTCGTTTTGATTTTTGTGTTACCTTCAGACCCGGGAGCAAGAACGTTAAGGCCGATGCCTTATCCCGAAGTTTCCAGGCGTATCAGCCTCCTGACGTCCCTCCTGAGCCCATCCTGCCAGCTGATATCATCGTGGCCGCTACCTCATCTGACCTCGCTTCTGAAATCTCGGCAGGACAACATCTTGCTCCTATTGGTACCCCCAATGACAAATTGTTTGTGCCGGCTCATTTGCGGTTGCGACTGCTGGGTGAGTGCCATAATTCTGTTTTGTGTGGACATCCTGGCATCAATGCCACCAAGGAGTTGGTCTCTAGGCAGTATTGGTGGCCGTCAATCTCCAGAGATGTTCAGGCTTTTGTAACTGCGTGTAACACTTGTGCCAGGTCCAAGAATTCCAAGACACGACCTATGGGTGAGTTACATCCTTTACCCATACCTAGTAGACCTTGGTCACATCTGTCCATGGACTTTATCACGGATTTGCCGTGCTCTGAGGGTAAAACCGTGATATTTGTGGTGGTTGACAGATTCAGCAAAATGTGTCATTTTATTCCTTTGTGTAAATTACCCTCTGCGAAGGTCTTGGCGTCCGTGTTCATTGATAATATTGTCAAACTGCATGGTGTTCCTGAGAATATCGTTTCTGATAGGGGAGTACAGTTTGTGTCTAGGTTCTGGAGGGCGTTCTGTAATAAGATTGGTATCTCTTTGTCCTTTTCATCAGCCTTTCATCCAGAGACCAACGGTCAGACTGAACGTCTTAACCAATCCGTTGAGCAATATCTCAGATGTTATGTTTCTGATAACCAGCATGTGTGGGCCAGATTCCTGTCTCTGGCTGAATTTGCAATTAATAATCGTGTTAATTCATCCTCTGGGATGTCGCCGTTTTTCTGCAATATGGGTTTTCATCCACGCTTTGGCTCCTGTTCCCCATCTGCGTCGGTTGTCCCAGAGGTCAATGATTTTTCTCAAGAACTGTGCACAGTTTGGGCACAGGTTCAGTCGAACCTGGAAAAGGCCCAAGGAGTTCAAAAAGCTAAGGCTGATAGAAAACGTTCTAAGGGTGTGAATTTTAAGGTTGGGGATAAGGTATGGTTATCGACTAAAAATCTCAACATGAGGGTACCATCCTACAAGTTTGCACCTCGCTTCATTGGTCCTTACAGGATCACCAAGGTGATCAATCCGGTTTCTTTTAGGTTATGTTTACCCGACTCCCTTCGTGTTCATAATGTTTTTCATGTGTCTTTGCTCAAACGTTATGTTGCTCCCGTTGGTCCTGAGGAACAGTCTCCTCCTCCGGTTGAGGTAGCAGGACAAATGGAGCATGAGATTGCCAGAATTGTGGATGTGAGAAGGGTCCGGAATTCCTTCCAGTACCTCGTACATTGGAAGGGGTTCGGTCCTGAGGACAGGTCTTGGGTACCGTTGACCAGGATGCATGCAGACTCGCTCATCCGAAAGTTCCATCTGCAGCATCCCGATAAGCCTGCTCCCGCTGGTAAGGGTCCGGTGGCCCCTCGTGAAGGGGGGGGTACTGTCACGCGAGGTCGGCGTCGCGCTCCCTCTGCACGACATCGCCGGACCTCTCCGCCCCCTAGAGACGAGCAATAGGGAATTGAAGTGCTGGTCTTGTCAGCCAGCACTTCATGAGTTAATTCTCTGTTTGGGTTTAGCCATGTGGTGCTGATCACACCACATGGCTACTTTACATATTGTTTGGACAGCTTGCTCCGCCTCAGGTCATGTGATGCTGGCCACATCACATGATCCTGGGCGGGCTATTTAAAGATGGCAACTGCCTCACTCAGATGCCTGTGATTAGTCTTCTGAGATCAGTGCTGTGTGTTGGACCTTGCTGTTTATTATTGGTATATTGGATTTTGGCTTCGGACTTAGACTACGCTTTTGTGATTCCCCTCGGTATTTGACGTGACCTCCTGTTCTTGACTTGGCTTGCTGACTATTCTGCTATTGTGTTTGTTCTGTCTGTGTTCGTCTTTCCCTGTGTTCCCTTCCCTTCCCTATGCATGTACTCAGCATAGGGACTGTCTCCAAGTTACGGTTTTGCCGCCTAGGGCATCTACTGTAAGTAGGCAGGGAAAGAGGTGGGGTTCAGACAGGGCACACTATCCCTTGTTTCCCTGTCGTGACAGATGTATATAGTCAACAGGCAGTTGAAAAGGGCTAAACTATATTAACAAATAATTGAAGATTATTGGTTACAATCTGGTTTATAATTTCCTGTCATTTTGGATGCTTATGGTAAAATATCATCAGTGATATCCACTTGTTTAGAATCTCTAGTATAGGCCATTTCCCCCGAGATCCTTTATGTATGCAATTATTAAAATAATAATAATTATTCAAATATTATTATTATCATCATCATCATCATCATCATCATCATCATCTCTATCTTCTCCATATCTATATAGGAATAAACATATTTCTGGGTGTCTGCCGTCACTACAAATGTAAATAATAAATCAACATTGTTTAAATTTATTTCTAATTTATTCTCATTAAAGTACAAATACAAAATAACTGCCAATGTCAACATTTAGTAACACTTTTTATGTCTATTTTTGCCTGGGTTTAAGATCCATTTGAAAGAAAAAGGTCAAATTAAAGCTTTTCAAGGACATAAATTATGATTTCATGGCTGCATAGATGAATAACGATGACATGCAATCATGGCTGAGGCTGATATGAGCTGAAAGATAGTTTTTGGATTGACCAACAGAGTATTAACCTGGAAAAGAATCCTGCATATAGAAGCTGTGTCCTGTTAGGGTTAAAAAGCATGATCTTTTTTTCCTATTAAGCCTCTAGAGTAAAAATTAAAATCTTAAACGAATTCAATAGTTAGCACTTCACGGCAGTAACATTTATATATTTATTTCTGGTTTTATATGTAGAATTGAGCTGGCTTTTTTTAAGTTAAAAAAAATAACATGAAAATACCACAGTTTTCCATTGATATTATATTTTACAGACTGTAGAACAGCTAGATTGATTGACTGAGCTACAAAACATAATGGAATTGATTGTAATATTTTCTGAAAAACAAAGAATTGACTATTTTCTTTCATTCCAATTAATCTGTATTTCCAGTAAAATAACACTTGAATATCCATAGTTGACATAGTTGAATACAGATCATTAAATAAATGTAATGTGTTAATATTTCCTAGTAACTTTTTGTCATTCTAAGGCAGGTTTACTTTAGTTTTTTTTTCTTTTAGTTTATTTTTATGCAAAAAAACTTATGATGATGGATCACTCTATCTACACTATAGATGTTCTCATTACAATATCACTTACCAGGGGTGAGGTAAATTAGACAACAGTCAGTTCTTAAAGTTTATGTTATAGAAGCAAAAAAATAAAAAAAAATAGACAAGTGTACTGAGTGACTTTGACAGGGGCCACATTGCTATGGCTAGATGAATGGGTCAGAGAATCTCCAAAACAGCAGGTCAATGCTTGGTACCAACTGAAAATCATCCAAGAAACAATGAGTGAGCAGGTCATTAGCATCTAAGCCCCACTGATGTACTTGGAGAAAGAATACTAGACTGGCTGGTTCAATTCCACAAGAGCTATTGTACTACACACTGCTAAAAACATTCATGCTGGTTATGGTAAAAAGATGTCAGAACACACGGTGCATTGAAAATTGCTATGTATTGGGCTGGATAGCTACAGACTGGTCAGAGTATGCTTCTGAGCCCTGTCCACCACTGAAATTGCCTATAAGGAGCACATGAGCATCAGAAATTGACCATAGCACAATGGAAGATGGTGGCCTGGTTTAATGAATCACATTCCCCTCTAAATCATCAGGTAATATGAATGTGTTGCTTAACTGTACAATCAGAATGCATTGCTGGCAAAGCAGTGTCATGCTCTAGGCAATGTTCTGACAAAAAACCTTTGGCATTTATGTGGATGTTACTTTGACATGTTACCATAAAATTGTTGTGGGCCAAGTACACTCCATCATGGCAATAGTATTCCATAATGTAGGTGGCTTCTTTCAGCAGAAAAATGCACTGTGCCAAATTGCAAAAAAAAAAAAAAAAATAGTTTAGGAGCTGTTTGAGGAACAAGGTGTGGACTTGGCCTCCAAATTCCCCAGATCTCAATCCAATCAAGTACTTGTATGTGTAGGATTTTCCAGAAAAAACATGACCTGGAGGTCTTGTGGAGTTAATGCTTTGACGGATCAGAGCTGTGTTGGTAGCATGCGGGGACTAGAAATGTGCGAAGTTTTGAAAAATTACATTCAGCTGATTCACCAAAGTTCACCAGGAAATTTGATTTGTTCCCAGTTCATTTTTCACAAATCGTTATTAATCAGGTATACCCAGGCCACTCTGCTTAACTATATTCTTCCCATTTGGTGGCCCAATCTCAGTGTCAAGGCATAGAAGTTAACCCTTTCCCAACTGCTGACAGAAAATTTACGTCAGCGGTTGGGAATTTAAAAATGGCGCCCGGTGGCGTGTGCAGCCGGAGAGTGTATGCAGAAGCCCCTGTCCTCCTGTGTGATGGGACCAGAGATGGTACACAGCATTTAACCGGGAAAACCTTCCTCAAAGCATTAAAATTGAGGGATTCACAACAGGGATGACCATTATCCCATGTGGACTCCTTCATAAGGTCCCTCTCTACTATGAAACTAATGGTATTTTGCTTTTAAAATTATTACAGTTAAAACCAGATGCTAAACATGGGGGATGGATCAAAGTGAAGGAGGGCGCACAGCGCATGCGCGCCCACCCTCCATTCATTTGTATGGGGCCGCCGAAAATAGCCGAGCACCGCCTCGGCTATTTCCGTTGGCTCCATAGAAATTAATGGGAGCACACCGCGCATGCGCGGCCCAGCTCCCATTCATTTGTATAGAGCCGACGGAAATAGCTTTCGTCACTTTCGGGGCCCGGTTCTCGATATAGGTGCGGGTCTCAGCGGTGGAACCCGCACCTATAGGACAATGGGAGCATATCCTAGCGATATGCCCCCATTGTCCAAGATGCCCTTTAAGATAAATCTATCTGTAATATTGGACTATCATTGCTTTGAGGCTACACAGGCACATAATATGATATTAGAGTTAATATTTGAAATAAGGTAAAAGAGGCATAAGAAACACCTTTTTACCATCATATACATTAGATCCTAAATAACATCATCCAAAAAAAAAATAAATAATAATTACTTTTTCTGTGGTTGATGTGACTCAATTGGAGCTGCTCATGAGGTGCATAAGGATTATAAGAGCATCTCCATCCGGATAATGTGCCGGAGGCAATGGATACATTTGGATAAATAGCAAGTTAAACCATTGTCTTGCCACATGATTCTTTTGAACTTTTTCCTTGTACACAGTTACTGTATATTTATAGTTGTTCAGCATTTTTTGTTGAAATTTGAAACAATAAATGACTTACTACATATCAGTCTACGTTTGAAAGCACTACAACCTCTCTGTTTAGCATTAGTCCCTTATACCAATAAATCTAGCTTAAAGCAGACATGTTTTGAAAACTCTATGGGGGGAATTTATCATGAGGGAAACATTTGAAGCCAGTTTTGCTTGAGTCTATGTTGGCGTTCTTTATACCACGTTTATTATAGGTCACATGTTTTTTTATAAATTTGTGTCATTCTTAAACTAACACTTTTGTCTAGAAAACCTACTCCAGCTTTTCTACTCCATTTTCTCACTGGAGTGAGATTATGTTTTTTTGTGACTTTTAAAAATAGTCTCAGTGATAAATCTTGAGTGAAACTCGTTAACATAGCTAACTAAGCACACTTTCCCACCCATATTTCAAAACTGGAGTGAATGGTAAAATAAACTTGCAGAATCCAGCAGCGTGATCCTTGGTATGGCCACATCAAGACAATTGAGCTATTAAGCCACACCCCTTGGTGATGCAACCACATTTTTAGTAATAGGATGCAATGTTCTGTTTTATGATTATTAATATTAAAAGCTACATTTTAATTGCTTTGCATATATTCGGGGTTGGTATTCTTCTCAGTCTTATGAAAAGTATTGCTGTTCTAATGCTCTGTTTCTCCCTGCAGCCGGCGTGTGCTGTGGGAGATTAGCAGTGGGCTGATTGCTCAGCTGCTCTATTACTGTGTACTAGTGTTTCTGACTAATGGAATGCTAAGTCATGGACGTATCAGGTGGTGATCCAGACACTTGGGCTATATTTAAATCCCTTCCTGACCATACACCAGTGCAAGTGATAGTCTTTGTACTCACTAGCTGTGTTCCTGGTTCTTGTTCCTCTACTTTATTGAATTGCTTATACTTCTGACCCTGGCTTGTCTTATGACCATTTTCTATCTCTTGTTTGATACTGTGTAGCTTGTCTGGTTCTGACTAGTGTTGAGCGAGCACTTCTGTGCTCGTATGCTCGGGTGCTCTGGCCAAGCACTAGGGGTTGCTCAAGTGCTCGGCCGAGCACCCGAGCATAATGTTAGTCAATGGGACTAAACCAGGCACCCCCCGCTCGGAAGAGGGGAGGGTGTCTGGTTAATAGAAAAAGGTCAGAATTGCGATTTCTCCTCTTTTACTCCTTTCACTCGTAAAAGTATGCTAATTAACTGAATTTGTACGCATTAGCGCACAATGCGTAACATTAGCATACAAATGCGTACACATTAGCGTACAAATGTGTACTCATTAGCGTACAAATGCATACGCATTAGCATACAAATTTGTACGCATTAGAATACAATGCGTAGCATTAGGATACAAATCAACATTACAGTGAATGCCAGTACTCTCCCGCACGTTTATTCGCTGCATGGCAGCGAACAAACATGCAGGGAAGGGACTCGAGCATTGCGCTCGAGTACACTCTGTGTTCAGTGTTCCGAGCACAATGTAAGTCAATGGGAGAAGACCGGGCACCCCCTGCTGAGGGGAGGGTGTCAGGTTCATAGGAAAAGGTCAGAATCGCAAATTCTCCTCTTTTACTCGTTAAAGTACGCTAATTAACTGAATTCGTACGCATTAGCGCACAATGCGTAGCATTAGCAATGCTAATGTTATGAATTGTACGCTAACGCGTACAAATTTGTATGCTAATGTCACGCATTGCAAGCTAATGTGTACAAATTTGTATGCTAATGCTACGCATTGTATGCTAATGCGTACAAATTTTAATGCTAATTTAGCATACAAATTTGTACACATTAGCGTACAATGCGTAACATTAGCATACAAATTTGTACGCATTAGCATACAATGCGTACCATTAGTGTACAAATCAACATTACAGTAAATGCCAGTACTCTCCCGCACGTTTATTTGCTGCATAGCAGCGAACAAACGTGCGGGGAAGAGACTCGATCATTGCCTCGAGTACACTCGGTTTTCGGCTGAACACCAAGCGGACCCGAGCGAAGGCATGCTCGGCCAAACAGAGAGTTTAGCCGAGCATGCTCGCTCAACACTAGTTCTGACCCATTTACGTACGACTTTGGTATTGTGTGTGTGTGTGCCTTTCTTGTCCGTCTTCCAGTTGCGGTCTATCGAGGGCTTGTCCTGCAAGTAGGTAGGGAATGCAGGTTGAGTTCTTGCCTCAGGGTCCATTGTCATTGTCTGCCCCCACCTACGGTCATTACCTGGGCCCAAAAAGTCGCAAAAGCCTAATTTTCTGACGTTTTGAAGCAAGAATTCTGGCGTAAATGCATGATAAATTAGGTTCTAAAAGTTAAATAATTTAAGAGATAAGTAACAATTAGAGATGAGACGAATCGATTCGTCGATTCGTTGATTCGTATCGAATCTTGGGATTTTTTAGACGAGGCAACTCAGGAAAGACGAGGCAACTCAGGAAATTAAGATGGCGACACAGCGGGGTCCTGACTGGGGAGGCATGGTGTGGGGCACCAACACCTATGAGGAGAAGGAACCGGAGGAGATCTACGTCTCTAAATATGTCCGGCAGCCTAAGAAGTCGGTTGAGGTGCCCGCTGAGGTGTTCTCTCCGCTGGCTGACACGGCGGAGGCGGCAGGAGTTCCCGCTCCGCCACGGAAGGACTACTCCCTTTGTCAAAATTCTATGGTCCCTGAGGCTGCTTTAACCAAGTTGCGCAGACGTATGCCTCATCCCTTTTTTTCCCCCTTTTCAGGTTATTGGGAAGCCCCTTGAAAGATGTTTTTTTAAGGAACCTTTGCTGCTATTTTTTTACCCATTTGGATTACAATTTTACCTATGTGGATTACAAATGTGGGACTCTGCTCCAGTTCTGTGACAAGCGTCAGAAAGAAGAAAAGAGACTTAAACGTGTCCGTGATCAGATTAGGTAGGTGATATTTAAAATGTTTACATTATACATATAATGTATTTGCACTATATTGTTTGCACTGGATTGTTTGCACTAATGTTTTTACCTTTCAGCAATGTTTTCAAGTATGTTGCCCATTGTGTGTATTTCTTTACAGGTACCGCAATGGGTCCTCATATTCACTTTATAGTGTTGTGGATGATTGTACTACGCCCATAGCCGGATAGACAGCACCTTACTTGTTCTACCTCAAATATACATACTGCCTCTGAGGGCGATTTCAGATCTGACCATTTACACTGGATCTGGTCCGGGGTCCACAAGGTGTCGAAATGATGGCGCAAGCCTCGGATCACCTGCTGGATCACCTCCTTTTTATGCTGGTTTGGGTGGCAGTGTGTGCCATCGTAAATCGTAATCCTGGCGGTCCATCAGCCGGACTATGTATTTCAGCTGTGCAGCAGATCTAAATGTTGAGGATCGTCTGGATGCCATTTTCGAATATTCGCTCTGCCTCTGAGGAGTGAACGCCGCGGCCTCTCGTTGTACATGCCTGCGTATTACGTAATCGTGTAGACAATAGTATGCTGAGGATTCGTAAGCTATTTGTACGCTCATGCGTACGTCTTCTAAGAAGTTGCGTACATTTTTAACTGTACGTTCGTTATTAGTGCGCGAATGTTCACTAATAGCACATAATAACGTATATTTTGTACGCAAACACAACAAATCTATTCGTCGAATATACGAATCTTAGGAAAACTTCTGCGAATGTTCGGCGAATAATTTTTTGAATGATTCGCTCATCTCTAGTAACTATACCTTCAAAAAAATATTGTTTCTTCCTTCGGGCTTATGTACACTGGAACAGAGCCACTCCCATACAATGTGTATGTGCAGAGATATTCTTCCTAGAAGGAATGCTTGTAGAGAAGAATTTGTACATACATACAGAGGCAAATAGAGTATAGCATGCCTTGTGTACTGTTGGATTCATACATAATCTGACAGAAAATAAATCCTTCATTGGTCTTTGCATGAAATACTGCAGCAGACATGTAGATATTGATGACCTCAAGATAGGTCATCAAAATCACATTTGTTGGAACACCTCCATACTAGCATTAGAAACTAAACAGTGACTGGAGCTAAAGGCAGAAAGCTCCATCAACTGTGTGGTAGACATGCAAATGGAAACTAAACTGTAGTATGCTGGTATAGGCATTGCCATTGTCCTTCTTGTGGATTTTTTAGAATCTCAAGAAGAACAGATTGATGAGAAGGAACCCTGAAGAAACCCCTCTTCTAAGCAGCAGTGAATGGGTTAGTAAACGTCAGTCTAATGCTACTAAGCTCCTGCTGTGGCATAGACATTTTTGTTAGAGAATATACAGTATTTACAACTCATGATGCAAAAGCACTGTGGGAAAGGATGTACATAACACAGAGGCAGACCAAGTTGAAACATCCCTTTTATTAAGGGTTCCTAAGAACTTGTCCAAGATCCCTCTCTCCAGAAGAACCACACTGTTAAAAAATGGTGGTGAACAATTGGCAAAAGGGTCATAGGAAGGGCATACAGAGGTAAACAAGGTCCTTCTGTTCCTGTCGAGAAGTATAATGGAGAGGCCATTTAAATTTGTGTTCTGACCCTCTCACTTTTATGTACGCTCCTGTGTGGGTGGTGTTCTAGTTTATGACATGACATGAAACAGTTAATAGGGAACATTATGGGTAACAGTAATATATTAACGAAATGCAATATGTACAGTTTTCTTATATAAAGCAGTGGTTCGCCAGCAGAACTCTTTCAGATACATGAATTCTCTTGCTTGAACATCAGTTTTATTTTATAACAGGATAAGACAGCCATTTCTAGCACAACAGAAATCTCTGTGGCAAACATTTTCTTGCATACTCAATTTGTAGTTTGTCAGATTTCTCTCTGCTGACATAGGGGACCGACATTTTGAGATGGTGACATTAATCATTAAAATTATGTATGGTCTGCCCTACTAATGTAAAGTTTATGACATTGGCTTCATTTATAAAAGAAAGCAGAATAGATTGCTTGCTACAGATGCAGTGTATTTAGTATAGTAATGACTCTATGGATTAGTTCAATTATATTTTTACTGCCTGACAAATGTGTGGCAATAATTAGTAGCATAAATGAAGCATAGCTGAAGCTCACTTAACTGATGAGCTATTAATCTGATGACATCTTCTACATCCAAAATGATTTAAGTAATTGCCGAAAAACATCCCAATATTGTATCAGACATCCACATAAACAGAGGATACAAGGAAGGAGGTGTATATGGCATTGTCACGATGGAGATTATTATCCACAGTCAGGGGTTGGAGCTGACATCTCGAGTAATTGCTTTTAGTTACACTGACACATCAACGTTAATGTTTGTAAATTCTTTCTCAGTTTTTGCATTTGTCTATTTGTTGTCTTTTGCTTTTTATAGTAGACATTAGCATCTTTGTTTCTATTCATACCACAAACAGTATTTTAAACCAGTTTTAATGGATTCTAAGGAATCCTGATGAATTGAGTTACCTTATAGTAGGGTAAGTTAGGTTTCCATTGGGGTCCCAGTACAGTTGACAGCACACTATGTTCTAACTGTCAAACATACCTGAACCTTGACAGAAAGATAAAGACACTAGCTTTGCCTAACATGAAGACAGAACACAATTATAAAATTGTTGATTTTGATAGTTGTGATGATAATCTTGATGAGGTCAGATGTTTCCACATGTTATCTAAAGCATTTTATAATGTATATGAAGAAGTCATCTTCTGGAAATGGTTGCTTATTGCACTTTTTCCAAATATCACATTACATGTATACGATTAGTGTTGATCGAGCACCAAAGTGCTTGTGTGCTCGGGTGCTCTGGTAGAACACTTGGTGATGCTCGAGTGCTCTACAGAGCACCCAAGCACAATGTAAGTCAATAGGAGAAGACCAGGCACCCCCTGCTCGGAGTGAAGGGTGTCGGGTTCATAGGAAAAGGTCAGAATCGCAAATTCTCCTCTTTCACTCGTTAAAGTACGCTAATTAACTGAATTTGTATGCATTAGCGCACAATGCATAGCATTAGCAATGCTAATGTTACGCATTGTACGCTAAAGCGTACAAATTTGTATGCTAATGTTACGCATTGTACGCTAATACGTACAAATTTGTATGCTAATGCTACGTATTGTACCCTAATGCGTATGAATTTGTATGCTAATTTAGCATACAAATTCGTACGCATTAGTGTACAATGCGTTGCATTAGCATACAAATTTGTACGCATTAGCATACTCGAGCATCGCACTCGAGCACACGCGGTGTTTGGCTGGACACCGAGCGGACCCGAGCGTTGGCATGCTTGGCCATGTGAGAGATTTATCAAAACTGTTGTAAAGGAAAACTTGTATGGCTGCCCATAGCAATCAATCAGATTCCACCTGATTGGTAGCTAAGCCCGTTTTCATTAACACCAATTATGATAAATCTCTTGCTATGTGTTATCTTCTTAGTACCACTAAAATAATTCTAATTCCCTGAAAGCAAAACCTTGAAAATATGACATTTTTTTTAGTTTAAGCATAAGCAGATATTTCTCATACAGTATCTCAGAAAAGTAAGTACATCCCTCACATTTTTGTAAATATTTTATTCTTTCTTTTCATGGGATAACCCTGAAGATAAGACACTATGATACAATTAAATAGTGTACAGCTTGTATAACAGTGTACATTTGGTGTACCCTCAAAATAACTCAACACACAGCCTTTAATGTCTAAACCACTGGCAACAAAAGTGAGTACACCCCTAAGTGAAAATCGACAAATTGTGCCTAATGCATACATAATCCATTCTGTGTGCAATGTGCACCCATTCTGTGGGCATTTCTGTGTGCTCAAATGATAAATAAATCCTTCTTGTTTTATTCTGTGTAATGAGCATGCCCAATTAGCCATTTTCCCTCCCTGGTGTCATGTGGCTCATTATTGTTACAAGTAGAGATGAGCGAGCACTAAAATGCTCGGGTGCTCGTTATTCGAGTCAATTTTTTCCGGATGCTTGGGTGTTCGTTTCGAATAACGAACCCCATTGAAGTCAATGGGAGACTCGAGCATTTTTTGCAGGGGACCAAAGCTCTGCACAGGGAACATAGTAACATAGTTTTTAAAGCCGAAAAAAAGACATCTGTCCATCCAGTTCGGCCTGTTTTCCTACAAGTTGATCCAGAGGAAGGCAAAAAACCCCTGTGAGGTAGAAGCCAATTTTCCCCACTTTAGGGAAAAAAATTCCTTCCCAAATCCAATCAGGAAATCAGAATTACTCCCTGGATCAACGACCCCTCTCTAGTAACAAGGAAGGTTGCGTGAAAACCTGGAAACCTCAGAAAATGATGGAAACACCACAGAAATGGACAGGAAACAGAAGGGGCAGCAGCATGCATGGATGCCTCTGAGGCTGCCTAATCATACCATTACACCAAATTCTGGGCAACTGCCTGGTGGTGACCCTCAAGACAATTGTGCTGACCCAGACCAAGATGGGCAAGGCACTTGCCCATCACATGTTAGTAAAGCACCCAACTAGGTGCAACGAAGGTCCATCACCGCCTGTGGGTGACACCACTGCTTATGCTGGCACTGCTGTCCTATGCCACACCCCACGACGCAGGCATAAGCGTCTCCCTCTCTGCACCCACCCAGTAGTCCACAGCGTACACAAAGTTCTCCCAGCACAGTGCCCAGCTCTCCCCATCCCAGATGGGCAAACACGCACACTGAGATTGCAGTTTACAGCATGGGGGTGAACCCCAGGATGACTTGTTAAGACTGAGATTGCAGTTTACAGCTTGGCGGTGACCCCCAGAGTGGCTTGGTTAGACTAACATAGCAGCTGAACCCCCCAAAAATTTAGCCTGACACAGCATGCCGGTGACTACAGTTCAGTGAAGAATTCTGTGGTGTGCGGTACAGTAGCCACAGTCTAGAATTTTTTTTTTCTATCACTTTTATATATACTACAGTCCAGTGAAAAATTGTGTGGTGTGTGGTACACTAGCTGGAGTATACAAAATATAAGTTTTTTCGCTTAGTCATATATCCTACAGTGCAGTGAAAAATTGAGGGGTTTGCGGTCCAATTGCCGCAGTCTAAAGACTACGTCAGTGCAGTGAAAAATTCTGTCGTGTGCTGCACACTAGCCGGATTCTAGAAAATATACGTTTTTTCTCTCAGTTATATATACTACAGTGCAGTGAAAAATTTAGTAGTTTGCGGTACAATATCCACAGTCTAGAAAATACGTTTTTTTCTCTCAGTTATATATTATACAGTGCAAAATTCTGTCGTGTGCTGCACACTAGCCGGAGTCTAGAAAATATAAATTTTTTCTCTCAGTCATATATCCTACAGTGCAGTGAAAAATTCTGTTGTGCGCTGCACACTAGCCGGAGTATAGAAAATATACCTTTTTTTCTCTCAGTCATATATCCTAAAGTGCAGTGAAAAATTGTGTGGTGTGTGGTACATTAGCTGGAGTCTACAAAATATACGTTTTTTTCTCTCAGTCATATATCCTACAGTGCAGTGAAAAATTGAGTGGTTTGCGGTCCAATAGCCGCCATCTAAAGACTACGTTTTTTTCTCTCAGTTATATATCATACAGTGCAGTGAAAAATTCTGTTGTGTGCTGCACACTAGCCAGAGTCTAGAAAATATACGTTTTTTCTCTCAGTTATATATACTACAGTGCAGTGAAAAATTTAGTGGTTTGCGGTACAATAGCCGCAGTCTAGAAAATATACCTTTTTTTCTCTCAGTCATATATCCTAAAGTGCAGTGAAAAATTGTGTGGTGTGTGGTACATTAGCCGGAGTCTACAAAATATACGTTTTTTCTCTCAATCATATATCCTACAGTGCAGTGAAAAATTGAGTGGTTTGCGGTCCAATAGCCGCCATCTAAAGACTACGTTTTTTTCTCTTAGTTATATATCATACAGTGCAGTGAAAAATTCTGTTGTGTGCTGCACACTAGCCGGAGTCTAGAAAATATACGTTTTTTCTCTCAGTTATATATACTACAGTGCAGTGAAAAATTTAGTGGTTTGCGGTACAATAGCCGCAGTCTAGAAAATAAATTTTTTCTCTCAGTTATATATTATACAGTGCTGTGCAAAATTCTGTCGTGTGCTGCACACTAGCCGGAGTCTAGAAAATATAACTTTTTTCTCTCAGTTATATACCCTACAGTGCAGTGAAAAATTGAGTGGTTTGCGGTACAATAGCCGCAGTCTAAAGACTACGTTTTTTCTCTCAGTTATATATTATACAGTGCAGTGAAAAATTCTGTCGTGTGTTGCACACTAGCCGGAGTGTAGAAAATATACGTTTTTTCTCTCAGTTATATATCATACATTGCAGTGAAAAATTGAGTGGTTTGCGGTACAATAGCCGCCGTCTAAAGACTATGTTTTTTCTCTCAGTTATATATTATACAGTGCAGTGCAAAATTCTGCCGTGTGCTGCACACTGGCCGGAGTCTAGAAAATATACCTTTTTTCTCCCAGTCATATATCCTACAGTGCAGTGCAAAATTTTGTTGTGTTCTGCACACTAGCCAGAGTCTAGAAAATATACATTTTTTTTCTCTCATTCATATATCCTACAGTGCAGTGAAAAATTGTGTGGTGTGCGGTACACTAGCGGCAGTCTAAAGAATACATTTTTTCTACAGTCCAGTGAAAAATTCTGTGGTGTGTGGTACACTAGCCACAGTCTAGAGAATACGTTTTTGGCCTCAGATATTAATTCTACAGTTTAGTGATTACACAAAATGTTGAACCCAAGGGCTAAGGGTCGAGGACGTGGGCGTCCAAGTGATGTAGGGGGGCAGAGGCTATGGTCCTGGGCAGGGTGACACAGTACCTACTGATGAGGGAGCAGTGGAACGCCGCAGAGTTTCGCTCCCTAGCTTTATCTTGCAACTTACAGGGTCACGTGGTACACCACTATTGAAACCACAACAGTGCGAACAGGTGATGACGTGGATAGCGGATAATGCTTCCAGTAATTTATCCACCACCCAGTCTTCCACACAGTCCACCCACGCTAGCCAAGGGAGTAGACCTCTGGCTCCTCCAGCTCAACCTCCTTCCCCCCAGCCTGCCCCCCCATGGAAAATATGGATTCAGATCCGGCATACTCACAGGAACTCTTTTCAGGACCCTACCCAGAGACACAAACCACTGCTCAACAGCAACCTGAGCAGTTGCTCTGTCCTGATGCCCAAAATTTAGAACTTTCGCAGTCTGTGGGTGATGAGAGTGTGGACTTAGTGCAAGTAGTGCGTCAAGAGGTGTGGGATGATGATGAGACATGGTTGTCAGACATTGACGTTGTCAGGGCAGTAAGTCCCAGGGGGGAGCAGAGTGAGGAATCGGAGGAAGAGCAGGTGGATGATGAGGTGACTGACCCAAGCTGGGTGGGTAAGCCTAGTCAAGACAGTGCTTCTGAGGGGGAGGCAAGTGCAGCACCAGAACAGGTTGGAAGAGGCAGTGGGGTGGCCAGAGGAAGAAGCAGGGCCAGAGCAAGTAGATCAGAAACTGTTTCACGGAGTGAAGCTCCCGTGCTGAGGCCTAGATGTTCGCAAGTCTGGAGGTTCTTTAACCACTTCACGTCCGTCCATTGACTGTAAACGTCCGTGAAGTGGTTGTTTATTTCTGAATGGACGTTTCTGAATGTCCATTCAGAAAATAGCAGCTGCACACCAAAGAGAAGTCAGGGACTGTTCCCAGGGGTCCCTGCCTTGTAGATCGCTGTATACACAGCGCTCACAGAGTGCTGTGTATACAGAGCAGGAAGCGCTATTGTGCTTCCAGTTCCGGCCAGCGGTCACGTGATCGCCGGGGCCGGGAGCGTGCAGGAGCTGCCGGGTCTCTCATAGACCCGATCAGCCCTGCACTGAGGCTGTACAGTATAGTATTATGCTGTACAGCCTCTCTGGGGATGTATTTCCCCCGTAACTGGGGCTACTATGTCAGCCCCAGTTACAGGAGAAATCAAGCATAAAAAAAAAATAATAATAATAAGTGAAGTTAAATGTCCCCCTGAGGTCTTGTATGACCTTATGGGGGACACAAAGTGTAAAATAAAAAAAATGATAAAAAAAGTAGAGTATTATATTAAAAAAAAACACATATAAAAAAAAAAATTTCCCCCAAATATGTCATTAAAAAAATGTTACAAATAAAAAAAAATAAAATAGACATATTTGATATCACCGCGTCCGAAACGACCGGCTCTATAAAAATATCACATTATCTACCCCATCAAGTGAACTGCGTAAAAAAAATCTAATAAAAATTATGCCAAAACAGCTTTTTTTGTCGCCTCACCTACCAAAAAACATAATATCAAACAATCAAAAAGTCGTATGCAACCCAAAATGATAGCAATAAAAACGTCACCTCATCCCGCAAAAAATGAGCCCCCACACAAGATCATAGCCCGAAAAATGAAAAAAATTGGCTCTTAAAAAATTGCAACACAAAAACATGATTTTTTTCTAAAAATGCTCTTATTGTGTAAAACGTAAAAAAAAAAAAAAGACATATTTGGTATCGTTGCGTCCGTAACAACTAGGTCTAGAAAAATATCACATAATCTACCCCATCAAGTGAACGGTGTAAAAAAAATATAGAAAACTGCTTTTTTTTTTTTAGTTAATCTCCCAAAAATTAGATTAAAAAGTGATCAGAAAGGCAGATGTACCCCAAAATGATGCCAATAAAAAGCACAGCTTGTCCCGCAAAAAAATAAGACCTCACGCAGCTCAGTCCACAAAAAAATTAAAAAGTTATCACTCTTACAAATCATGACAAAAAATTCCATGTTAGAAAATGCAGATGCTGCTCCTCCCCTTCTGAGCCCTGGCGTATCCCCAAATAACAGTTTACGACCACATGTGGGGTGTTTCTGC